>CAJVPI010001716.1:0-10299 GCA_910592345.1 Paraglomus brasilianum
ATCACCGAACCTCGATCGGCTTTAAAAATTCCAACACACCCCTAAATCGATCGACTGAATTGGTTGAAACAGGTGTAATTTAGTTGTAGCACAAACTTGTTTCACAAGTCAACCATCACTATTCGCGCATATTATTTGTTAGATCGAACTATTTTCTTTTTCAGTGTTTGATACTTTTATCCTGTTTACAATAGCTTTGAAATAGCAGAAGGATTATTACTATATCGTTTTGAGCTTTCTGAAAGTGACGATATTATTTCTTTGTTTAGTGGAGAACACGATGAAGAGACTCAATAGTGAGTGCTAATGAGGCGTTAAAAAGTTTAGAAAACATAAAGACGTTTCCAATTCAACGTGAGAGAACCAGTAGTTATTTAAAAGCCGTTAATAGTTTGGAGAAATTCATTCGCGAAAAACAGGTAAATTTAATGAAATAAAGTAATGTTACACAATTCTTAGTTAACAATTAGGGATATTAATAGCAAAATTTTTTATGTAACTTTAGCTGGAAATTGTAATAAGAAAAACCTGTTTAATAGACGTATGTAAATCGTTAAAATATCTTTTCTAATAAGGAAACCCCCCCATAAATGCAACGTGCATTTATGGAGGTTTTATTGTATGAAGTTTTTTTATAATAACATAGCATATTTGATATTTATATTTACACTAAATAATAATAACAGACGATAATGAAGACTTTACATTTTGCGCGTCACTCACAGATTTAGCCAGTCCTAGCCAAGATTTGGAACAGCTCGGAGGTCACGGGACCGACACTTTTTTGCGCCATGACTATGGTACTATGAGTTAAGAACCCTTCTTAGGTATTTATTGGAAAGTAGATAGCAGACCAGTGCTTTATACGTAAATAAGCGTGATCATTGTTCTCAAGTCAAATATATTAACAATTATTAGCATCTAACGCATGAATTGCATAGACCGTAACACACAATTCAAACTTCGTCTTCATAGTGACTTGTATAGTGTTTAATAAGGAAACATAATTTCATAATTTAATGACAATCTCACGTACGCGTCATAGTAAAGACAACATACAGTCCGCGTTAATAATACGAATATATGAGATATGTGTTATCAGGATGACGATATTGCCTATAATCAATCTTTTTCACACCAGTTGGAAATGTTTTAACTTTCAAGTCACGTTCCATAGTATCTAACTTTTCTTCCGAATATAAGCAAACCCAATAAAGACGTAATTCACGCTAAAATTGAGTTAAAGTTAGAATAATTGAATACATATATATGCACACTAGGTCATGAATAAATAAACTATACTTACAACATTACTGATATCAAATTCTATAACAATGTCATCTTCAGACAAAACATTAACCGTGCATGGTAAAATGTATTCAGCATCATCATAATTACGTTCAATGTCCATACTATACTGTATTTTTTCAGTTGATGTTCTTATTGTTGTCTACAGAACCAAATGTTTATACTCATTATACAATTAAGATTAAACAATACATATTTTGATACTTACAATCATTGTAATTGCTGTATACTTCCAACGATTGTCCAACAAAATGCTGAGTTTGTATTTATTTGGAGGTACTTGAAATATGGGTATTGTTACCTAATATACAATCATTTATTAATTAATATTCACAATGTTATACAAAGTGCTAGATTATTGTATTGATAATTAACCACTTACTTTATTGTTCGCATAAAGGTAAAAGTATTCTCCATATGAAGCACTATTAAATAATAAACATTAGTAACAATAATATTATAAAAATAGGCATTATTATAAATCACTTACTCCTCACATCTACTCATCTTATTATCTTCAATGCGGCTTTCATATGCAAAATGTGCTTTCAGATGACCTATAATAATAATAAATGTAAAGTAATTTAGTATGCATAATAATATAAAATTATGCAATCAATGTAACCCCTTACTTTTGTGCATATAGTATAATTTTTCATAGAATGCGTTTATACATGTGTTAATATACCACCAAGTATTGTTATATTTGTAATACTAGGGGACAGCAGTGTTAGACCATTTTGTGTAATCATCTGCTCCATACTGATGGGTACACAATGATTGCCATTGATTGATATTATTTAATATCCACATTGCTTTGTAAGAACAACTATCCACAAGAATTTTGAACCATTCTACATCAAAATGCTCATATTTGTTAATTATATCAAAAGCCATCTGTTGCATAACCAAACTAATATGCCCAATATCTTGTTCAGCCCCTTCCTTATTCCTCAAACCTACATGTGCCACTAAACTTAAATACCATGCATCACTATAAACCTTGTTTACTTCAATTGCTGTCTCAATATCAAACAGGGTTTTTTCAAAAAGTTTCATATCCAACTTGATCTTTGCTCTATTACATAGTGCCACATAATTTGTGGAATCAGCTTGTAGTATTTGTGAATAAATATTCAAAGCCTTTTCTGAATCATCCTTATAATATGCAGTTTTAGCTTTTTGAAGCAACTTGTCTATATTTGGTCTTGGTGTTGTTAATGATTTCCAAATTGAACTCCATGTAGATTCAGAATCATACCTTCTCATCCTGCCCTTTCTTTTTTGTTTTTTGAGGTCATCACACTCATCAAATACTTTGGCATTTGTATTGCTTCCATTATCAACATTATGAATGTTTTGATAATCATCATCTACATCTGCAAGATAATATTGAATATTGTTGTATATAGTTTGTTGTGGCAAATAATACACTTTATCCTTTCTAATTTCACTTCTGCAATAAGGGCACTCCAGGTTGTTTAATGATGAAAAAGCCTTTGAACTAATAGTATGTTGACAGTTAAGCTGATAAAGTCACCAACTGTTTCACAAACAATAGCACATGTTAGATCTTTTGTAATATAGTCAATTGGGTTCCTCTCAACACATTTTCCTTTCCCTTTGTCTTGCTGTTTCATACTTTGAGCATTTGCCATTGTTCTGTTTGGTGAGTATTTTAAAATTATTTTTAATTCAGCTTCTAATTTCTCTTTCAGATAATAGTACATGCTGACCAATTTTGGTATGTATTTCTCATCACAACCAGT
Source organism: Paraglomus brasilianum (assembly GCA_910592345.1). Taxonomy (NCBI): domain Eukaryota; kingdom Fungi; phylum Glomeromycota; class Glomeromycetes; order Paraglomerales; family Paraglomeraceae; genus Paraglomus; species Paraglomus brasilianum. Next base: position 3,078 of record CAJVPI010001716.1, read on the forward strand.
AATATCATCAGGTGTTGTAACAAATAATTCATTATTCTTGGCTTCAAGACTCAATAACACTTCAATGGATTTGAACTGAATAAATTCTGTGTTTGCATTACTCAATGAGTCTAATGCTATGTAATAACAAATAGCTTGAGTAGTTGTAGAAAATGTTTTCTGTACAAGTTGCTGGGTAATATCCAAAATGCCAAACCAGAGTTCATCACTAATATCCTGATTTTCTGTTGCATTTTTAGCATAACATAAGCTGACATGATACCAAAGATACTCAAGAAGCACTCTCTCTTTAAAATTTGTTGAGATGGCAGACTCTTGATTATACCATTTATCAAGACTATCTTGTAGTATAACAAGCCTTCTCCAAGTTGTATACCAAGGTTTTCCTGATGGTTCAACATAAAATGCTTCTGTAAAATACTTCCAGGATCTCTCTATGTCAAAATCACCAAGAGGAACTTCAACTCCCATAATTAATTTAATCCCAACTTTGGCTAATCCAGGAACAGCAACAAGTAAACCTTTTAATGCTGCAATAGCTCGATCAATATTTGTCTGATACTGGTTTCTATCACCACAAACAGCATTTAATGTATTCTTGACGAGTTTAAGAAGGTATATACTATTGTAATTGCATTTAAAGCTTTCAATAGTTTTGTCTGGTCCATTAAATTCTGCATAATCACGTTTCCAAGTTTCACCTCCGTGCTGCATAATCCTTGAATGTGCCTTCTTGTACATGGAAGTGGCTTGTCTAATACCATCAAGAAACTGACATGTAAATTGACACTTATTCTGACACATTTGCTCCATTATGCTTACAATAATTCGCAATTGCCATTCCAATTTAATAATTGTTTCTTCTGAAAACACATCATCAAACTCTTGAGAACATAGACTCTTCACAGCTGTATTTAACATCTCTACTGACACAGAATCTCCTTTATGTTCAAGAAGATATTTGAGTGCATAAATATTCCGAGAATATTTCAAGCTTGTTAACAATTCCTCTATTTGTTCATCTGTTGACATAAGCCCTTGTTCCATTAATTGAAGTATAACTTTAGGAAAACTGCCTTGATGTACAGTGTTGCTCGGTTTTGATGTAGAAGATGTCATAGAGGAAGCATTAAGAGTCGCTGTGGGAACGTTGTCTGATACATTGCTGGTTGTCGAACTAGAACTCATCAGGTCAGTGATTAATGAGGAGTGCTTTCGCATATTAATATTGTTTGCGTTCTCATATTATACCCACTTCAACTTACTGTTTATTGTCTATTGGCTAAAATTTCGTTGTGTAATATTATTTGCATGCTAACGGTATTGCGTTACTATTGTAATATTATTTGCATGCATGCTAACGATATTGTGTTACTATTGTCATTCTAAATAATAGCCTAGCATTAAGCATGCGTTTTTGTATGGTAGTCATCTCGCTACACGTTCATTGCCTCATGAAACTAAATTCATGACAAGCGAGTCGAGCTATTTGTACTAGGCAATCGTTTTTTATAATAATCAGACGTGTTTCACAGGCTTTCTAAATACTGACATAACTAACTCGCTGTTAACTTATTATTTTTCCACGAGTCGACAACAAATTTTTGACGTCTCATAATATATTTGTCGTATGTAAATCCCACTTTTTCAGCTATCGATATTGATAAGTTTGTTTATAAAAAACATTTGCAAGATAAAAACATAACTTATTCTTAATAATTTAGACAGCTAACACTATCCTTATGACATTTTGTAGTACACTTCTGTCTTGACTTTCTACAACGCAATATCTTATTTTACTACTTGACGCAGCAGCTAACTACACTTTGGCCTCTTGCTGCCTCTCTTAAGGTTATTATTCGTTGAAGTACAGTATATTATCTAGTTCAGGAAACTCAACTGCTTCTACTATGTTTAATTCATTAGCACTTACAGGGGAACATCTATCGAACGATTCATGATCAATCATACGATTTGAGATTTTAACTACAGGTGGTGAAACCTATTTAAACCGGTGGCCCTGTTTTGGCGGGTTCGGTTAAACCCGAGACCGGTTTAATCAGCAGGTTTTACTTGTATAATAATAATCTCTATATGTGTGGTCTGTGATCAAACCATATACTTCAGTTTAGTTTCAATTCAATAATATACGACTTGCTACGGCGGTTAATCATATAGTTTACGATTGTTTTCTTCGAATGATTGTGGTTTAGTCGTACGATTGTTCATACTATTATAGATTATGCATAACCTTCTGTAAATGGTGAATACGATTCTCCTAAGATAATGCATAGCAAAGAACGTTTGTGTTGTATATTGATCTTTACGGGACGTAGTGCTCCAGACTCTGAATGTGAGTGGGCAGAAAACTGGCTTAAATTTCAGAGTTAGATGATAACCGAAGTAAGCAATGTCAACAAGAGACTGAGCATAGTTATGAGTCAAAGGCCGTTAGCTTAAAGACTAAGACGTTACGTCTATTGAAAAGCGAAAGGTAACGGCAACTTGTCCATGAGACCTTAGCAGGAAATATTGGGGACCTTGAACGGGATTTACATACGACATATCACGTTGTTCAAAGACTGCTTTTTGCATTTGACAAAATGCTGATAGATTGTTAGTGTACTATGCCGTAAGTACGCAAATACTTGCCTTACTACTACGTATCAATAAGTGCAACACTTCCAGCAGGTCGTAGGTATTACTTCAGCATGATCATGCCAAATATTGAATGAATGAAGATAATTTAATAACATGCGATCCTGCTTAGCAATTTAAAGTCTGCCATTCATGGACATACAGAATCAGTCAAACTATTGACATACAAAAAAAAACACGTCGTGGCTCATATTGGTGATTGAAGATATTAAAGGAACTAGATACAACGCAAAATAAACCGATTGATAATAATTAATTCCTTCTATTACAAAAGGTCAAACAACGACTCGTAGGTATTCTTGTGCAGATCACTCCTTAATTATATAACGATAATACGCGCGCTCGAATAAACAAATCCCAATATGGATCTCTAGTTACTATTATCTCGTAACGATATCGCCCCAGTACTAGCATATATCAGACTTAGATGTGATCTCTCCATTAAATCAACGCAGTGATACAACGCTATTAGTACTGTCCATTTGTTGGTATCCGATCGAGATATGAAAATATGATGAGCGATTGAACGGTTTCGAAACTATTTATATTCACTTAGCGTATGAACAAAAATATGCACTCGGCAAGTTGATCGTAATTGAAATCAGTCAGTGCATGTATTTGAATAATGTAGGTGGTAACCGTGTTGAACTAACCAACTTGTTGATTGTGAGACTTGCAAATTTCTGTAAAGTAATAAACCATAAATGTTGCTATTTCAATTTGTGCCTGTACAAAATGTTTTTACTATAAATTAAAGTCAGCATACCTTTAGTGCAGAATAAGGACACCACTGATTATATATGACGTACATATACCTGCTACTGTATAAATTATGAATTTCGATAAACAGCCATCGTTTGTGTGAGTCATGTAATGTAAATAGTAATAGTGACCTTGTGATTATTACCAAGCGTAAATATAAATACGTTATCATACTATGTATGGCATTACGTGGAAATACTATTTGCTAATTTGTACAATGGGCCTCTGTTACTTAGAGATGCAATCAATGGAGATAAGATGCGGTTAAAATTACTATACGATGTTATCTGTGCTTTTGATTGTAAGCAATAATAGTTGTCAATATCATCGAAGACAAATCCATGTACAATAAACATTTCTGATATGATATAAATAGTCTCATGTTAAATATTGTATTAAATTGCCGCCGTAGAACCAGTCACAATTATGTGATCCGGTTGACATTAATAAGTCCATGGCTTATCATTTATTTAATTCGTTGACCTTAGGCAAACACGAAATACAACCTTGCTGAATGTAATTAGACATAAGATCTGCGGAGTAAGCAGGTCAAATTGTAAGTCATCAGTTAATAAATAAAAGTTTAGCACATTTTATTTTGCTATAATCACATAATAATAAACAGTGTCAATTAGCTAGACAAGTGCGAAAAATACCGATAATTCATATAACGCGTGATTAATGATCGACATTTAAAATTTGGCCACTTAATGTTGTCGGGACTATTACTAGCAAGTAGAAAACGAGTACGAATTGAAGAATTTGTTAAGATTCAAGATCGGAATCTTAACTATAGCTGAGAATTCAATGCCGTTTGCTAGTGGAAATTATATCGTTTTATATACATTTCATTCGTAATTAATATATCGCGGCGGTTGTGTAGGCATTTGCTAAGTATGGATGGGTGGCGTTTGAGAAATGCGTCAACTAGTTATTCTTTTGTTGTAACGAAATACAGAATTATCATCAGGCAATGAATTATGAATGTGGTTATTATTGTTATTATTTACTGATAATTCGCAAAAAAGAAACTTGTATTACTTAATATTACAATATATATGATACAAACAATTATGACCATCGCTGATAATAAGTAAGGAACATTGTTTCAAACAATTCTGTGATGTCTATTTATTCAGTCAATTTCCTTTTAAATGTTGCTCTCATCTTCCATATTAATTGTGATGACTCTCTTATACTAAACGGGAAATTACATCCGAATTATTACTGCACAGTTGTCACTAAGACTAAAGTTGTATAAATGACAATCGAATACAATGCCATTTAATATCCAACTTTGTAGTGCTGATCACACCATACTTAAACAGTGTGCGTGCGTTGGGCTACTATCGCTATCAATTGAATGAACATGTCATTCTATACGCAATTAACCGCTCTAGTTCCAACAATTGTTTCATATCTTCCTCATGCCCTCTTTAGCGTTATTGTTCTATATGTAATCAACTTCTATATTTTTTACATCAATCGAGAAAACCCTCTTCCTGGACCCATCCCTCTTCCTATTGTCGGCAACCTCCACCGAATGTCAGATGTATACAAATTTCTCGATGCAATGCACGAACGATATGGCGACGTCTTTGAATTCTATATCGCCAATCAGCGTTTTATAATGCTGAACCGGGTTGACCTGGCAGAAAAAGTTCTTACGCAGTCGGTTAAATCTAACTATTTTATCAGAGTTGCATCAGAGAGTCAAGGATGGGAGGAATTGGGTTTAACGAATAAGGGCTTGATCGGGAACAAAGAACGAGATATTTGGTGGTTGAATAGGAGGTTGTTGAACCATTGCCTAACTTCAACTAAATACATCAAAGAAATTGTTACTGTTGTGCAGACATTGTTTTCAGAAGTAGAAGAATATTGGAAGGAGCTTGGTGATAGTATTTCTTTAGAATTCACTGAATGGATACATTGTCTCAATGTAGATACGCAAGTACGAATAGTTACTGGTCAAAGAACTTACGCTCTCTCTACATACTTCAACTCTCTGCTTCCTCCGCGCCTCAAAAAATCTCTCCCTCAATCATCCATCCACTCATATTCTAAATTCGTGTCTCATGTTCTCTCCTTTAACGAGGTCGCAAAATATTTTTACTTCATTTCACCATTTTTTAGACACTATGTCCCAGGCTTTAGACAGATTGCAGAACAGATGAAGAAAAGGATTGGTTGGCTCACAGAGGAGTTGACAAAGATTGCAAATGAAAGGAAGAGAGAGATTGAAAACATGAGCGAGAAGGAAGAGTTGAAAGTCGATTTGTTATCTTTGATGTTGACTATAAATACAGAAAAAGATACGAACAGGATCAAGTCAAGTGAGTTTGAAAGACCATTAACTGAAGAAGAAATAGTTCAATTACTTATTGAAGTGTTTTCGGGTGGGATCGACACAGTAAGTATACGACAGTTGCATTACTGACGTCAAGTTAAGACAGCTATCAATTGTTCTCACTTGGGAGCCATTTGCTTTTCTTCATTATACCAGATATCAAGCGCTATCTGCTTCACGATTTATTACATCTGTAAATACCCAGCCGTCAAAGCTCGCCTGCTTTCCGAAATCGATGCTAAGCTTTTCTCTAAGGGCCAAGGCCTTTCTTATGACTCTATTGTCACGCTCTTCCCATACACCAGTGCAGTGATGAAAGAGGCTGCTCGTGTGCTTATCGTAGGTCCAATAGTGATTCAACTAGCCTCCGAAGACGATGAAGTTGCTGGGTGCAAGTGGCGGGCCGGCACGCCGGTTGGCGTAAACTATGGAGTCATTCACAAGCACACAGCGTATTGGAAAGATCCTGAAGCGTTTAGACCTGAGCGATTTTTGGACGGATGTGCGGATGAAATAAAGCCAAAAACGTTCTTGCCTTTTGGTGGGACGGTAAGGGCGTGTCCAGGTAGAATTGTGGCCGAAAAAGTCATCAAGACTTTTCTGATCTTGTTGTTTTCGAAGTTTGAGGTTGAGTTGTGTGAACCAGAGAAAGAGATTAAGTATAAATCTTCACTGACTAACCAATGTACAGAATTGAAGGTTTATTTGAGGACCAGAAATCAAAAGGAATAGAGTGAACAAGACTATAAAGTCTTACAGAACTGAATTTTCTCTTGACTGAAGAAGGGTTTTATTTGCATGCTTCTTGCAACGCGTTGGTTACAATCCGACCATCGTGACCGGTATTGTTAATTTAAATTATTAAATAGTTATGAAATGAGATCATATGAGCGCAAAAGTTAACTACTTTGGAATACAATCTATTCAAATTACGAGACACTATGAAAGCGTCTCCGACGTTCGTTTTCGCGTTTATTAATGTGATAATGATAACCGAGAAATTCATACTTTAACTTATATGCCCAACTTTCCATTATAACATGCTTTGATGGTTCAGAAAGAAAAATGACAGCTTCCATACGGAGAACTACTTGTTAAAAAGAACTTAGGGCTGTTTCAGCCAAGAACAAGTAGCATGTTGCTTTAAATATTAAAGGCAACCGGTTTATTTAGTCAGGATACCTTTATGTCATGTGATAAAATTAAGGGCACTTCTCATTGATTATTTACACAAGGTACTGTATGTTAATACCGTCCACACTGCGTATTACAGAATATGTTCTAAATATCCTCGTGTTTATTTCACATCTGAAGTTATGCGCTGAAACCCTTGAGCACCATTACGCTAATACACATAATTGTTGTATGTCAATTCGGAAGTGACATATGTCAGATCAGAATTTATGTCACTTCCGAACTGACATATGTCAGACCAGAATTTTATGTCACTTC
>CAJVPI010001717.1:0-10292 GCA_910592345.1 Paraglomus brasilianum
TGCGAATACGAAAGAGAAAGGGGAAAGCTCAAAGAAGACAATTAAATCGATAGGGAATGATAAAGAGAAAGGGGAGGGGGGGAAGCACAAAAACAAAGAGATAGAGAAGGAGAAAGGCAGAGGGAAGGGGGAAAAGAGTGAGAAACATACGAATAAAGTGATGGAGAAAGGGAAGGAGAAGGAAAAGGATGAACAGAAAGGTAAAGAGAAAGGAGAGAGGGAGAAACACAAAGATAAAGTGGTAGAGAGGAGTAATGAGAAAGACAAAAAGAAGGGAGAGAAGGAGAAGGATAAACGTAAAGTGATAGGAAAGGTTGAAGAGAATGAGGAAGATGAGAGGAATCATACAAAGAATGATAAAAAGAAGATGCGTAAAGTAAAAGTGGAGGATGAGATGGTTAGCAAGATTGTGAAACGGGAGGGTGAGGACACGGAAGGTCAAGAGAAGAAAAAAGCAAAGAAGAGTAAATCGAGGGCAGAAGCGGAGGGTGTTAAAACGAAGGATAATCAGGGACATGTTGATAATGATGCGAAAGTATCAAGAAAAGAAAAGCACTTTAAAAGATCGTTGTAATATAATCATTAATTCATTAATAAAGCATGTTTTGCCAACGTCTAATGTTTATTGCAAATCCCTTGTTTCAACTTTGATCCGAAAAAAGTCCGATTCCTGCTTTTATTCCAGCAGTTGGCCCAATTAAACTCAACCAACTGCGCAGATATCCATCAACGTGAACAACCGACTTTTCTCTCGATTCCTGAGCGTCGTCAACGATAGCCTTTAACAGAGAGGGAGTTTCACAGGGATGAATATAATAGAATGGAATCATCAGAGTAGGATGATCCTAAACAGAAAAAAAAAAGGTCTTTTATGTAAACCACTGCCAATTTTTTGATGGAGAAAACAAGGACTGTTTATGTTCTCGTCTTACCTGCTGAGACACTGCCCCATTAAACCCAGCTGCCCTAAGATCATCCCTACGTGATGGTTCAATTACGTGAGAAAATATATCATCGATAGACAAGGGACTTCCATTTGAATAATAAGCGTTAAAATAAAGTACGGGAACGCGATACGAAGACGAGTATATTATGTGATAATCAACAGTCAAGCATTCTGATGGAACGTCGATAGACTGCAAAGAACAAGACGAAAGAATGTAGCAAACATAGAACGAACATTCAAACGAGCGCAGTAAGATTAGTAATCGTATGAATAGTTAATGATGACACTGCCTATAGGAAAAATGCCAACCAAACTCGCAACTCACGCTCTGATCAAGTTCTTCTTTGACGGTTATAGAGTCTGTGTCTTTATCGTCTTGGTCGATCGAGTGATAGAGGGCGGCAGGCCTGTAAAGTATCCTTTTCGTAGCCAGATATCCAAATCCTTTTACTTTCTAACATAAAAAGCAAGGGAATTAAATTCTATCGTTCCCAAGCAAGCGAAAAACCGTTTCAAAACGTTTCCGAACGATCACCTCATGTTCGATCCATCTCCAATCAGCATCCTCTCCTCCTGCATGATGTGCTTGTCCGAGGAAATGTTTTGCCGCATCGTCGAATTCTGCTCTTGTCAAATGTGGATAATGACATACTCGACTTCCATTCATATTGAACAAAGGAACAAAGGGATTTAAATTAATGTTCTGATATGATAATACAGGAAAGATTTCCTAATTGAGGGGATTGTTCAAAACGTGATTATCATGTTGTTTATATTTGTGCTTGAGATTATAATTATGCCTTCATCCCGAAATATCAGCGTAGATTCTTCTGTGCATATAAAGGCAATAATTTAATTATAATTCTTACCATCAATTTGGGCATCACTTTTATAGCCCGATCTCGATCGATGAATGTCGTACGTGTGAATTTGTCGGGAATTGATGAAATGTCCCGTATTGCAGGGATGTGAGCGCTAAAATTGATCAACATAAAAAAGTGCAGGGCAATCGTAAGAAAGGATGATGTTCTCTGGGAGATAATTATCATTCGCAGGAAGAAGCAAAGAACCGTTATTTCGACGATAAGACGCCTTTGCGGTACTCACGGCTCACCATCATCTTCTTCATCAGCTGAAGAGAACGACCTGTCTCCAACGCAAATGCCTCGCTTTTTTATTGGTGATAAAGCGTAAATTGGCGTAATTTGGATAACATTTATGTATCTCGACTCTAGTCATTGATTAATCGTAAAGTGCTTTCGTATCTTATCTCGTCGAAAATACCGCCTTTATTTAGTACTTCTGTAATGCAGCTCGGGATCTACCACTCTGGTTTTGAATCTCCTCTTCAGTATTTTAACTCGTAATATAATATACTATATGTTTGTTGATATTTAATCAAAAATTTTTTATTTTCCATAAAAGCTTTAGTTTATAGTACATATTATTGTTAATTAGCCAATTATCTTAACTACCGAATATTTACTTCTTTGTTTGACGTACTGTAAGTTAAGATCTTGGGCAGGCTCGGTAAAGGAACAGTTAGGGCCGTCTTTTCACGTCACAAAATGTACGTCTGTTTTACTATATATGATTCTACAAAAAGACACTTGTATATCGCATGTGACATCAAAATGGACATTCCAAAAATGGTCACGGTTTTGACTAATGCATGACGGTGATTAAACGTTTGCTTGGCATCGGATAACTGATTATCTCGAACTTATCAGATAAGCATTTTGCCCCTACAAGAAGATTTGTCAAGGAGAAATGGAAAGAAAAAACTTCTAAAAGAGAAACGTAAATCCAGGAGTTGGAAGATACAACCTTAATTTAGACGAGGAACTCATGGACCAAAAGTAATCGTGAATTGTGAAAGCAAAGAATAGATCAACTGAAAATTGCAAGACTATTACTATCATCGTTGAGCACTAACGGTTAAGTAATCGGATATATTATTGCGTGTTCAAATAATGTAACAAGCAAGCTACTATTACGCTGATTGTTGTCGAGCAATAGATTTAAAATGTTGGCGTCTCAATTATACATTCGAACCCCTTGCAAGGCGTTCGTATGACGTTGTGAGTTTTCTGTTTAGAATCGATCGGAATATCTTCATCTCGTAGTCAGTTACGCCAACTGTCAAGATTCAAGGTACTACGAAACCCTACAACACTTTTTTGTTCCAGCAATAATCAATCTTTTTTATTCGACTAGAACGTTTCCGACTCATTTTACAATTAATTACATCAAGGTCATTTTCCTAATCATTGCTATTGCTACTATTATCATTCCCCGTCCTGGAAAGGGAAAACAAAGAGTTTGAAATGTTAATCCGTATGGAAAATTGTTATGGTTGGAGATGATCGTTTGATAAACTTGATGCACTGCAGACATGATAGGAGACAACGCTATATATATACACTTCCATGTCGTCTCATGTTTGAATAACAATGAAACAGTACGAGTTATTAATGGTAATGGATTGGCGGTCATCCATGATCTACACGTGTTTGGGGGTTTGATTATCTATTATTACTATGGAGATGATCCGCGTTTAAAATTGCTGTCGAAAATGGTATTATTAATCCCTCTTCTTGACGAACTTTGCCAACACGGCCTTTAGAAAACGTGCCATCTTTCGAGTTTGAGCAAATTGGTTTTGTTGTGGTACGATACACAGCATTCTAATTGAGGATGGTATTCCGACTCTTCTTTCCCGAAAGACAGATTGATCTAAGTAGAACATACGCTAACACACTGTCCTTATTTTAGTGATATTACGTTTTATTTCCATCTATCGGATCTCCCGAGTCAGCTTCGAAGGAATGACGAGTGGTCTGCTGTAAAGGAAGTATTTCGCCTGAATGATCTTTCATGACATAAACCTTTCGTTTCACAAAATGAATTATCATTTATTCATTGGTTGCCCATCGTATATTGAGATCATATGACCGTATGTTCATTGAATTTATATTTCTGTTGTGTTTGTAAGCTTATAACTCGCAATAAACTGCAATACTAATACATAATTTCTTGTTTTTAAATAGAATCAATATAAAACTTTGACATAGAGACTTTTTTTTACATAAACTGTTACATTTCTCTTAGACTGGCTTTAAATAGATATAAAAAATCTTGATACAAAAGTATTTGCATGACCTGTTTGTTTTGTTTGTAGTTTTTCATATATTAATACACTAAAAGATCTTAGCCAATGATTATTAAACATAAATATTTACTATACAATCTATCTAATTTATCCAAAATAAACATCAAACCCGTTGCTGACATACATTCCGCTTTCGTCCCACCGTTGAAAGTTGTATCCATGATCTGCAGCGTTTGCGGTGTGACAAAGGATAGCAGAAGGAGGCAGCTGAATAAGCACCTGAGCGGCAGGATAACAGGTTGATGAACCATTGTTGGGAATATTTAAAAAGTCGTGATCGCCCACGCTGACTGTCTGGTATGTATTGTCTGATGGTAGATTGTTGGTAATATTAGTAATATTTGCAAATAGAGTGGTATTATGGATTGTTGATGTCTCGTAGTTGTTCCAGTTACTGTGAAGGGTGTTTGGTTGTGGTGATACAAAGGGCTCAAGTGTATCAAGTGTATCAAGAATACCGTCAAATTGAGTAATTTTGTTGTACGAGTTCTCTCTCACATAATGTTCGTTAATATTACCGGCACACACGCTTTCATTGTTTTCGCATTGCAAGTCCAAATACTGCTCTCCGATGTCATGGTTATCCACACGATCGACAGCTGATTCATCATATTCATTTACGTCGTCACAAACATTAACATCAATATGTTCGTTGCTATCATTTCCTTCCACTTTTCCTTCATCTGGACTTGGGCCTTTGCCCTGTCCACGTCCCGCGAGTTTATCTTTGTTGATTTCTTTAAACGACCAACCCGCCTGCTTTTTTTCTGCTTTGTTTCTTTTCGGCCTGTAACTGTAATCGGGATAAGCCTTTTTGTGTCGCTGCTGAGCCAACTTGGAAAGTGCGTCAAAATACTGCTTGACTACAATTGGCTGGTTTTTCCAATCTTTTCCGGCCATTTTAGAAATGTCTTGAATGGTATAAGTCTTGCTATGATCTTGTGCACGTAGTCTGCCTTCAAAGTTTTTGCGAAAGATCACCCAGGCGTTTTGAGGACGAGGAGGACATGAGCTTTTTCTAACACGATTTTTACGTTGTTTTTTCGTTGGATCGAGCAGAGATTCTGGCGGAAGAGTGAGGATATACGGTGGGGTGCGAACAAGATTTTGTTCAAATGGCGTGAGAGGACTGTCGGTTGGGGAAGCGAGAGGTAGGTCAGAGGAAAATGGATCAACAGAAGATTGATCAGAAGAGGAAGAACGAGTGTCAATTGGAGTTGCTGGTTTAATTGGAACGTATTGACAAGTAGTCATGGTAGCGTTTGATTATTTAAAAGTCAAGTCTTCTAGTTGTTTTGAACGTTGAGTGTTTTCTGGGGGAGAGAAATGAGCAAAAGTGTTGTTTATATAGATATTAAAACAGGCTATTTCTTGAGTAATCGTAAACGTATACAATATGTGTTTTGATGTAATCGTCTTCGCGCTTTATGGCATTGATTGCATTAGGATTAGGGCTGATCCGTTAGCAAACGTGATACGACTTTCCTTGTGCGTATGATAACGTGGCACTAATTCCCTTGTGAGTTTGATACTATACCACATATGGTGCACGATTGCATTAGGACTCCTCATGCACGTTAGTGTCACAAACTGTATCCCACATCGATTACATTGAGACCCTTACACAATCAGATCGTCTTGGAATGATTAATTAAATCAAATAGTACTAGTTTATCCCAAAGGAGAAAAAGTAATGATGCATCCACGGGACTTTATACGCAATCTCCATTTTTAAAATGGTTACACGGAAACGCTTTTCGAAACGAAATCTGTCAAGCCACCCATATCAAATTATACACTATATGGTCGATAGTCTGTTAATAAACATGTCGTTTTCAGAACTATTCTCCGAGATGCAAACGTTTTCGTTTATTCACATTACCTGTTTGAGCTGTTTGTCATCTGCACATGGGCAGAGGACGAATAGATTCTTAGAAGCACTAGGCTATGAATAGCCATATTTGCTAATTGAGCGTTAAATTTTACATACGTAATCGTTTGTTTTGTAGAGTAGCTTTTGCTCGTACTTTTAAACAATAGTTGGAATCTCTAAAGGATAGAAAATATGCTTCTCAACTTCTCCTCTTGGCCAAAATAAGCGTCATTGGTCAACGTATAGCGTCAATGGGTGGTGGGAACAAATATTAATATGCACATACTCACACTCATGGGAAACCTTCCTGCCAGTGCCCCAATTCTGGCTTAGTATCGCTAACTTCCTTGATTCCCCGTTGCACAACATTTTATATTAAAAATTATCACAAGTACACGTGATTAATGGATGACATATCGTTTGGCAGCACCCATTGGATCGATCAATTATACTTTTTGTTATATTCCTGCAAGGGGCAAAAGATAAACAACAAATCGCTAAACCATTTGGGCTAGAAAAAAAATCCGGTTAGTTTTGGGTTAACTTTTCCTATAGTTAGCATAAAACGTGGGGTTTATTTTTACAGTGGTTATTATTATGGGAATGTTCGATAATCGGATAACCAATTGTAGTTAATTTGTATAATTTACTTTTACATTCGCAACATAGGCAGTGATAGGTCGAGCGCATCATTGTAATCGTTGTTCTACAACTATTTTTGAATTTACGAAAGGCAATAAGCTCTAACTGTAGTATGTACAAAATCTCAATTGTTACTAAAATAGAGTCCATCCTTCAAAATCTGACATCATTACAAAAGCCTTATGTAGGATTGTAATTTAATCTATAAGGCTCCCATTATTTAAAATTTACACCCAACAAGTTATTACCAATGATTCCACGAGAAATAAACGACGTATTATTTTATATTTCTCCAATTCGACAATGTCTAACATGCCTGATAAGCTGTTTCTTGTACGATATAATGTAAATGCCGCCTGCTGCATGCAATCAGAGCTTGTCAGACTGAACCATACCATAGACCAAGAACTTGTGCAAACGTCTTTTTACTTTAAAGTTGCGGAACGAAATCATTCATAGTAAATAGTTCAGCAACTGTTATTCGCATTCAAGCTAATGATGAATAATATTACTAATATAGAATAGAAATGGGATAGTTTACTAATAAGCAGCAACTTAATTATCGCTTAAACAACTGTCAGTCGATAGTTCATTGTTGGATAAACAAACAAGGGGGCTCCCGAAATGAGAAATGGTCGGACCCAATAAATTTCTTTCTTATGAAATTTCTTATAGCGAGGGTTATTTTTAAACGATGATTAAATTTGCTATATTAGGGCAAGAGATTTTCGCCCTAATGAGATTTAGAATATCTTTAATCCGGTTTTTAGTTTATCCGCAAGGGATCTGAAAATGGTAATAAAATAGTGAATAAAAATAATAAATCAACGCTATAACGGTTATAAGAATTAATGCTCAAAATAGGCTTATCGAAAATTATACTGATGCTTTCAAACCGAAAAGTGTGAGAAAGAGAATAAGCTTTCGATATTCGACTTTTATAAAGTCGATGCCGAAAAAACCGCCATGCTAACTTGATTTTACTAATTTGGTTATTATATGCAGATATAGTTCATAAACCTTTTCGCTTTGAATGAAATTCATAGCTCAAAATATGCACACGTTATCTGTGTGACATTGGGTGTGTCGTACGACATGCAATGAAACGATCTTACGGAGCACTTCAGATAATCGATACGATGTTGAATGAAACATTAACAAGCATGGATAAGACTTTGCTAGACAAAATAACTGAAGATGGGATGGTCAAGTGCTACTCAGAAAGTGAAATCTTAAACCGTAAGGTTGTCGGCCGTGGTGGATTTGGAATTGTGTACAAGGCAAAGTTGAAACATACGGGCATAACTGTTGCAATGAAGATGTTATTGCTGGAAGTGTATACCGATGAGCAAGAATTGTACAAAAAGTTTGTCAATGAGGTTTGTGATTACTGCTGTTGTTGCTTGTCATCTCAGTAACATGTATCTGACAATAAGTATTTATGCATGTCAGCTGAAAGCTCACAGGAAGGTGGATGACCATCCAAACGTTATCCGATTTTTAGGTTTATGCAAAGGTCAGTATATTATTACAAGGAATGTAATTTGAAAGTGTAAATATCGATGGCTTATTCTGCTAAATACGGGTAGATTCAGATCAACACTATCACATGGTTTTTGAATTTGCTGATGGTGGAAGTCTGTTGGCATACTTAGTAAACAAATTTAAGGATTTAACATGGAAAGAGAAATATAACTTGGGTCTAGACATTACAAATGGGTTGAAGTACTTGCATGTGCTTGATATTATTCACAAGGATTTGGTAAGCTAGTATGGAAAATAATGATTTAATTATAATAATTATTATGTATTATGTTATAATAATGCCTGATTTTATTTGTTGTGTTGTGTAGTCTTCAGCAAATATTCTGATTCAAGGAGGTGTTGCAAAAATTACTGATTTTGGTCTGTCCAGTATGCTAAAGCAATCTATTTCTACATCAAAAGGTGAAGGCAACACAGCATATATTGATCCTGTTGCTTTTGAAAATGAATCATTATCATATAGACGAGGGAAAAAGTCAGACATTTTCAGTCTTGGAGTAGTATTATGGGAAATTTCAAGTGGAAAACGGCCATGTGAAGGACGTATTCAAAGTTTTGAAATTATTTTATATAGATTGAGAGGCTTGAGAGACCCTCCTTCTGCAGAAACACCAAAAGAGTACATTAAACTATATTCAAAATGCTGGGATGGTGATCCAAACAAAAGACCATCAAGTGAAGAAATATATAAACAATTAAAGTGTTTGTATAATGAACAATTTGGTAAAGCACTGAACTTGCATAGGTGCAATATTGGAGACACAGAAATAATTGCTTTAGCAAAGGCTTTAGAATCAACCTCCTCAGCTCAATTAAACAAAATATTAAAAGAGATTGGATATGCACATTTAACAAATGCTCTAGAATCAAATTCTTTTCTGACTTCTTTGGATTTGCATCAGAATAAAATTGGAGGCACAGGAGCAGCAGCTTTGGCAAAGGCTCTGGAATCAAATTCTTCTCTGACTTCTTTGGATTTGAAAGAGAATCAAATTGGAGGCACAGGAGCAGCAGCTTTGGCAAAGGCTCTGGAATCAAATTCTTCTCTAACTTTTTTGAATTTGCATGGGAATGAAATTGGAGACACAGGAGCAGCAGCTTTGGCAAAGGCTCTGGAGTCAAATTCTTCTCTGACTTCTTTGGAGTTGTCTTGGAATCTAATTAGATACACAGGAGCAGCAGCTTTGGCAAAGACTCTGGAATTAAATTCTTCTCTGACTTTTTTGAATTTGGGATATAATCAAATTGGAGAAACAGGAGCAGTAGCTTTGGCAAAGACTCTGGAATCAAATTTTTCTCTGACTTCTTTGAATTTGAGAAGGAATAAAATTGGAGACACAGGAGCAGCAGCTTTGGCAAAGGCTCTAGAATCAAATTCTTCTCTGACTTCTTTGGGGTTGTTTTGGAATCAAATTGGAGACACAGGAGCAGCAGCTTTGGCAAAGGCTCTGGAGTCAAATTCTTCTCTGACTTCTTTGGAGTTGTCTTGGAATCAAATTAGAGACACAGGAGCAGCAGCTTTGGCAAAGGCTCTAGAATCAAATTCTTCTCTGACTTCTTTGGAGTTGTTTTGGAATCAAATTGGAGAAACAGGAGCAGTAGCTTTGGCAAAGACTCTGGAATCAAATTCTTCTCTGATTTTTTTAAATTTGAATAAAAATGATATTGGGGACACAGGAGCAGCAGTTTTGGCAAAGGCTCTAGAATCAAATTCTTCTCTGATTTCTTTGGATTTGAACAGCAATAATATTGGAGACACAGGAACAGCAGCATTGGCAAAGGCTCTAGCATCAACTTCTTGTTTGATTCATTTTGATTAGAATTGGTGCATAGTTACAATATGAATGTCTTTTTTAAATCTTTATAGCTGAAAATGATATATTTAATTGTCAATAAAAAATTGTTTATGAAATAAATTCAGGTCTTAATGGTTTAAGCCAAGTATTAATGCTGTAACAAGTGCTAATATTTAAGTTTAACTTTTTTTTAGGATTACTGTGTTACGGTCGGGAATTAAATGGGGGTTTTGGGAGAGCAATTTATCTTTTCGTGTAGGTGTGTTCGCCGACCGGGGGATGTTACCAGGCTTAGCTCGTACTATCGCCCTTACTACG
>CAJVPI010001718.1:0-10291 GCA_910592345.1 Paraglomus brasilianum
CAGCCACATCAGCCTCTCATTTAGGTTACATAATAGAATGTTCACTTTGTCTGGTTTTGTTGCAGCATGCCCCATATTGTGAAAAAATCGAGTACGGCTGGATTAAACATGATACTGGTGCATTAAAGCCTTCATGATTCATATTGGTCAATCTTCTAGTATTATCAAACATTTTTAGCTCATGCAGTCAAATGTTCACTTTGTCTATTTGATTTTTCTGAAAATGGCCTTATATTGGTACTGAACCACAAGATAGAGTCTAAGAATACTCTCATCAGTTAATATTACTATAATAGGTTAAATGATAGGCATACCGCATATTTAAAAATTCGCCTTCTCACTCTTTCGCCAACTCATTGACATGTCACAAGAGGAAAAGGAAAAGTCAAGACGCAGTTTCTTAGGCGTGTTTAACAGATCGCGACATCCTAGAAATGACACGCTGGGTAGGGAAGTTGATCCAACCGTCTCTTTGCTCGAACTACCGGATTGTCAGGCTATAATCAATGAACTTCAGAAAGCACCAAACCCGAATGCTCGTGCTAAAATAGTGCAGGATCTGTGCGGTTCGGTTACTAAGTACACGTTTAACGACATGACTGACCTATGGCCGTCTGTTAGGGATTTGTTGGGCGCGGACATGCCGACTGAAGCGAGACACTCGGTATTTCAGCTTATGATATCTTATATACAGGAACAATCTAATGATTCAAGCGTTCTTCGCGCAATGTTTTATGATTCAATTAAAAACCATAATATACGCGAAGACTTTAGAATTAGAATAGCTGCTTTACGTGAGTTATGCAATAATGGTAGAAATATATCCCCATTTGAAAAAAATGTAGGTAAAATGCTTGCTGAATGGCTCATCGAATGTATTAACCGAATGAGCAGTGAATCAACTGCAACAACGTTGGGTGGATCCACGATTACTACGACCACGATTTCTTCTGATTTACCGTCACAAGAAGCAACAGAGTTACAAGATATACTTTCATTGTTGATCAATGTAGTCAAATTCAGCTTTGCTCAATTTGAAGAAAGGGATATCGTCAAGCTAATTGAGAATGTAGCTGAAGTACCGAAACATTCAACAAACGTCTCCGACGTATCGTCTTGTCTTGGCTTCTGGGATGTGGTGGTGCGGTTTGGTTATGTACCTGAGGCATCGGTTAAGTTATATGTAGAAGTTCTCTGTGAATTAATTAATATCGAACAGCTATCACAGACGACTTGGCATGTTATGGATAATTTATTGAAAGGACATTGTGCATATTCGGCCATTAGAGTATTATGTAACAATTTGGAAAATGCAACGGAAATAGACTCCATACGAATGCTACGTGGATGTGTGAAACTGTTGGGTATGGCAATTTCGGGAACAAGTAATGAAGGTATCGTGAGCTCGATGAGCTCAGCCGCACTCTATTCGATGCGCAAGGCTGTTGGCCGTAGAGACATTGGATTACATCACGAGACATTATTACAGATAGTCAACATTCTTTCGAGACCTGACAGAAATATCACTTGTCTTGAATGGGAAGTAGTCATGGACATTATGGAAACAACTCGATACCATGTGGTTGACAGAGGGTCAACTGTGGAAACATCGACAACTACTGCAAATGATAATGAGGTTGAGGCCATAATTGCAACATACAGTCAATTGATATTCCAGATACAGTCACTTCATGCTTCCTCATTATTCAACGGGCCGACTGCTCGTTTTATGTCTCTAATACAGGATCTTCATAGCCGTGTATCAGAGTCTTCTATCATAATGTTATTAAAATACTATGCGGATGAGTATTCTTTTTATCCATCATCGCCAGACTGGTTGATATTATTGGTAGATGTAATTAAAATTTTCTTTATAAATCATTCTTCATCAGCGGTACGCCAACGAGTGCTTGCCATGACCATTGATGTATATGAAGCAACCAAAGATTTTTATTATGAAAAAGTAATTGAGGCAGCTATATTACCGTTGTTAAGAGAATTGCACAAGGAGAATGATATGACAGTGTTCGAAAGTGCTATGGATTTCCTAATCGATGTTATCAAAGAATCAAATGATCAATGGTTTTCACCCTTTCTCAGAATACTTGTTCAGTGCACAGAGTGCTCGTGTCCACAAAACTTACGTCAGCGTTATACTCACATAGACACTTGCAAAGCATTTATATCGACTATCGGTATAATTAATGTCTTTCAGCATACATTATATAAGGACAACACATCTCTGCAAGTCCTAGAAATATTCTCCGAGATGTTAAAGATTTTGGACAATTCATCCGCCTCTGTCAATTCTCGTCTTGCTCTGTTGCAATGCTTACTCAGGTTGCGCGTTAATAGAGATCACCGAATCTATATACTTGAAAGTCTAGGAAGCGTAAGCGGGGCTACAGTATTACATAGAGACAGCACGGTGACAGCAGTGTTTGATAGGATCTTCTCAGCAGCAAATGACAGAATGACAAATTTATCCAATATCGAAAATCAACCAATTGATAGCAACTTGCATAGGAAGACTAGTTGGAGACAAAAGATTACATTATCGTTGTTAGATAGAAGAGTCTACAAAGAAAGCAAACAACCTTCGGAGGATAGTGAGACTAGTAAGCCAACGGATGAACAACGTTTATGGAACGAACCCGAATTACTACCATTTACAGTCACAGCTAATCATCCAAGCCCATATGTTGTATCGCATGATGGCACATCGACGACAAACGGAACTGCAGATAACACGGTATCAGATACAATTACTTCTAACAAGATAGTTATTCCAATTGGAAATTATTTGGAAATTTTAATTAAGATATTGGCAAACGAGAAGGATTGGGAATTATATTCATACGTGCTATGTCATCTGTCATTACAACTGAGCACGAAACATCTCTTTTGCAATGCATATCCTCAAATATTAGCTCTCCGAGAGCTTTTATGCGTATCTATTACCAGCAACCGTTTATACGAAAGCCCCCCATCCGGCGTCGAGAAAGCGAACATATATGTAGTCGCTTACCAAATACTTACTATGTTAATTGGCTATCGTAGTATATTCAATCGAAATCAAAGTGATGGGCTAGTATTAGCATTCAAAGCGGGCCTTCGAAGAGGGTCCGCCTCTGCAAAACCGTGCATACACGCGTTGAATATTTGTTGCTTTGAACTCGCATCATCCATGACTCGAGTCTTGCCTGAAACACTAAATACCTTGGCACAGATAATCACGACAACGACAATGAGTGTACATATTCTTGAATTCCTGTGCGGACTGGCGAGGTTGCCTCAGTTATATGTCAATTTCATTGAAAGTGATTTTAAAAGAGTGTTTGGTATCGCTATTCAGTATATTCAACACAACAAAACTGGAAACGATGCTCAACAAGTAGCGAATCCGTTAGCACAGTACGAAAGAATTATGGCCTATCAAGTGATTTTTGCTTGGTTTACAGCACTTCGACTTTCAGAGCGCCGAAAATACGTGCCATTCATTGTAAGTGGTTTACTAACAGCTGATGAGAAAAGATCAGCCGATAAAAAAACGGACGATAAAAATCACGAAATAGATGAGCAGACGGAGACATGCTTTGACATGCTTGCAAGATATGCATTTGCAAATTGCGACCCGAAACGCGAGAAATCATTTATTAATGAATTGCTTAAAAACTGTGATAAAGACAAGATTACTTCTAAAACTTGGTTACAAGGACACGCATTTGTCACCATGCGAACATTTAAGACACTGGGCTGTGCAGAGATTATTATACGCAGACCGTCCGGGACCGTTACTTTCTTAACTAAATTAGATAACAGAAGTAAGTTTGATGACATTGAATTTGTCTCCTTGCCAGAAACCCTCATGGCAGATAATGGTCTTGAGGAGACAAAAATAGGGCTTGACATTGGCTCAGGGTTGGGTATTCATTCTGTGACAGAAGATAAGTTAATTGTTAATTCTGAAGGAAAGTCTACGAGTGCTAGTATAGTTGATGCTGCAGAAAGATCCCCCGCTACTTCTGGTACTGATACTACGACCACCACTCCCACCACCACCACCACCACCACTAATACCGTTACTTCTGCCGAAAATAGCGATGTTCAACAAAACGCTGCACAAATCGAAAACAGAACTACTTCCATAGAACAATCTCCGGCCATAACGAATACAAGTGTCGAATCTCTCACACCGGATAACCAACTCTCACCCCGCGTCACTCAACACGTACGCACACAAAGCGATGGTAGCCCACTCATGACGGGAGAAAGTAATAGTCCCATTCGTAGAGGTATCCATGCACGCAAGACTTCTGCAGACAAACGCATATATCGCAAAGATGATTCTAATATCGATCCTAGCTTTCTTTTCCTTCAATTATCACCATATCCCGATCTTACTCCGGGCACGGGTCTATGGCTGCTGCCAGATGATGGGCCCACAGAGCGCGCTTTGAATGTATTGGATCGTACGCCTGTCGTTGATTTCCATAAAGTCAGCGTTGTTTATGTTGGTAAAGGTCAAACAACAGAGACTGAGATATTAGCCAATATGCGTGGTTCTCAAAACTATATCAAATTTTTGAACAACCTTGGTAATCTGGTCCGACTTAAGAACAGCAAAGATGTCTATGTTGGAGGCTTAGACACTAGGAACGACTCAGATGGAGAATACGCTTACTATTGGAAAGACGATATAATACAGCTGATATTTCACTGTGCGACGTTGATGCCGACGAACCTAGAAAATGATCCACAATGCTCATCAAAAAAACGTCACATAGGCAACAACTATGTCACCATAGTCTATAATGATTCTGATTTGGACTATGCTTTCAACACCATTCCCAGCCAAGTCAATTCAATCAATATTATAATCTCTCCTCACTCCGAAAATCCAATCAGACCCGGCACATCACCTTACGTGGGCATAAACTCTCAAACTACGTTCTTCAAAGTGCTCATGCAACGACGTCATGATATGCCGGAAATAGGTCCCATATCGGATTTCAAGATGATATCTGGTGACGCATTACCAGCCTTTGTACGTCAGATAGCAATGCATGCAAATATATATGCTCATATTTTCCGTGAAACTTCTCGTGGGATTGAATATTTGTCTCATTGGAGAGATAGGCTGAGGCAGATTAAGAACTTCAAAAAACGGTTGATGCCGGCAGTAAGCGAGCCTGTGATAGGTACACCTGGTAAAGGTAGTGCTGTTAATACAAGGGCCGATGATCATGTTGGTGAGCAGGTTGTTGGGCTGGAACCGGTTATTAACTTTACACGGTATACATGAACTATTACATAAGTAGATAAATAAATATAGTACTCTTCTTGTATAAAACTTGTATAATTTAAATCATGTATTTGGGCACAGACTAAAATATGAGTCTAACCTAGAGTCGGGTCACGGTGGCATTGCTATGCATTACGATCATTTTTGCATCAGGCGTAGACAAGACTATGTAATTTTGTGTGGATCTTCGAAAACGTCAATTTCCACCATAGCACTGATTTTGGCTTAAATAACCCAGTGGCTTATAATCGGAAGGATGCTGTATGAGACTGATGTGGTTGACATAACAGTGTAACTCTAATTCTGTATGACTTGTTTAGCTCATCTTCAGTTTCAAAAGAAAATAAATCACAAGTGCCAGGATGATGTAATTCATGCTAAAATAAGGATAGCAATCCGCAATTTTATGCATAGATTGTTAAATGGCAAATTTAACAATTCCATCAATAACGCGTTCTAAAAAAAAGCTTACCTTCACAAGGAATATTAATTGGTTTCACATTGCCAAATGGGATGATGGTGCCGCCGTTTAAGCAATTTTCATCATAGGGATTGGATGATTTGACAGGCTCGGAGAATAACAAATTTATATGAAGGGGAATTATCTGCTTGTAAGACAGCCCTCGATTTTACTTAATCACTACTGTATTGGATGCAAAAGATTATTTCGAACAGTTAAACGCGTTTTTGCTTCAAGTGTCTTGGTTTCAAGATTTGTGATAGTCTGTTTACAATATAGTTTATTGATTAAAGCCACCGATTGAGAACCCAAATCTCAAAAGCATGATCTGCCTTGTAATGTATTGTATTTAAGATTACAGAGCGAACACCTCATTACAATATAATATTCCCAGCAATGGAGGACCACACATCATTGAAAACCAAAAGAATGCATTTCCTAGCCATCTGCTTTCTTTAACCGCAGGCAGATTGCCCACCCAAATCAATGGCAGTTGGAACATTTGCAGCAGAAACATGTACATTCTAATCTTCTTGCTCACAACAATCATCACCAATTCATGAACGAGAGAGGAAAGGAGGAACGTCATCAAAGAAGCATCTCGGCGGGAGAGTTTGTACGAGTCAATTGACCACTGGTATACATGACGAAGGAGGAAATGATGGACCGGTCTATTCCATTTACGAGCAAACTCTTCGAAAGTTGTACTGAATGTAACGACGTGTAGCCGTGGTTAATATGCGCCAGCAATTGGTGTATTTCTCACAATGCAATAAATAAATTGCGATGTACTTACCTATTCCACCAATCATCGTAGAAATGACG
The DNA here is from genome assembly GCA_910592345.1 of Paraglomus brasilianum. Taxonomy (NCBI): domain Eukaryota; kingdom Fungi; phylum Glomeromycota; class Glomeromycetes; order Paraglomerales; family Paraglomeraceae; genus Paraglomus; species Paraglomus brasilianum. The sequence goes on from CAJVPI010001718.1 coordinate 6,591, forward strand.
GTCGGCGAAACTGCATGAACGAACGACAGTTTAGTAAAAATTGCATGCAACATCTCGATACATCAAATACAGTAAAATAAACCGTTACCGTGTCAACTCGGCGAACACATTGCAAATGCACTCGAATATAATATAAAATATCAATAAATAGTTCACCATGAACGGAATAGACATCTGTAACAAAGCCCTCCAGAATGAACCCGACGAATTTGGAAGCACAGGTATAATGTAGGTCTCGGTATTCATATACAGAAGGAAAAAGATTCCGAGGGTAGCTAACGCTTTCTCAAACACATATCGAGGACGGATTTTTTCCGTACGCGGATATTCCAACTCGTAGACAAGAGTAGGAACTAGTAAATAATCTAAAAAGTTGGCAAAGGTGAGATTATCAGGATAACTTGTGTTTCCAGATGTACTCTTTATGATATTCTCGATTTCCTCGATCCATGCACGTAATCTGCTCAGACGCTGCTGCCTGATCTTTTCTTTCTCATCATCGCCGTCTTCTGATTTCTTGGTCTCTCCCACTAGCTGAGAGTACTCCTTTCTCAGTACGCGCAATCGATGTGCAAAGGCTGACATGTCACCATTGTAATATGCATAAGAGTGAATCTTCATCAGCATTGCTATTGTATGTAGAACAAAAAATCCGCTCTGTACCCACGGCCATCCTCTGTAATATGTCCAATAGGCGGCACTAAAAAGAAACGTCACTTGGTAAAGATGCTGAATAGCCATTCCGGTGTAACGCCATTCTATCCATCCTCGTGCGATCATCTTTTGCAATATGACATCAAAAAATGTAGCCCCAACCATACAAGCATCGCTTAATGCTAACACAATAGCGTCTTTTGAGAATAACTCAAAGAATGATAAATCAACTATTGTTCCTAACGACTCTAGATTGTGTACGATTGTTTGTATAACGTAGACTGCCATTGCCAACCAGAATAAGACAAAGAATCCTCTTAATGGATTCTTTGATGCATCCATGGTTTCTCTATCTAGATGAGATGTTCTTGGTTTGAAGGTGACAAATCGGTTTGGGAATGTTTTTGATAGTGTTGCATATAAATTATCCTCTGGTACAGTTGCGGTTATAGTGGCTGTTATCATCGTGGTTAATGAATTTTTTCGGAGAGGGTGGAGTTTTGTGTCAGAGGATTTATTAGCGGCATCGATCTAGAAAATACGGAAATTTATGAATCTCGATATGTCATGGCCTGACCTTTTTTTTTCCCACAAGTTTTTTAGACTCACTAACCTGCGGAGACTTGATTTCAACCAGCATGTCTATATTCCAGTTTATCTAATAGAACGTTTGAGTTAGTTTTCACCCTTCGTTTTGAATATGAAATATGCCTCTAGTTTTGACGTGTGTTATGGATTTTATTCAGAGTCAATACGACCGAATTGTTATCGGAAAAATGTTGGTAGAGAGGCAAAAGGAGTAAACACGTGTAGATAAAAACTAAACCAGAAATAAAGTCCGTTTAATAGTGATTAAGAAACGGTGTTCCTCTGTATGTAATTGGTATTCTCAATTCGTTCTTTACTGGAAATAATTAATAATAAAAAGAATGTATGAAATTCCGACAGATAGTAATCTGCTCGGATATTGTCAATAAATAAAAAGAAACAACAAGAATTAATCGGTTTTTCGCAACCCTTTAAAAAGTGTATATTAATATCAGGCTATGCTCAAGTGGTTGACCGTATTTATGTTTACAGAGACACAAGACAAGGGGTTGTCAATACACAAGTGAGACAATAGACCCACCTACTTGGTTTTGTCGTCTCGCTAAAGTCAACATTTGCATTGCTTTTATAGTTTCGACGTTGGAATCATTTGCAAATAAGAAGTTGTGTCCAGGGCCGACTTTTACGACGGACGGTGCATAGAACAGCCGATGGAAAAAAGGGGTCAATTAATTTAGTCTATAAGGGATCAATATTGACGAAATGATCGTCAGTCATCCTTGGTGAACAGCAAGAAAAAAGTGAAATTGATCCGCATGTTACATCTCAGACCGCAGCTTATACATAATAATAAGCATGGTCATATGCAAGGGTTAAACCCCCCTCGATTTTGCTTAATATGTCTTATTTTTCCAAGCCTCGAAATCTGAGATACGCAAGGCGTATAGACAAGGAGCCAACAACATGACGACAAGTAAACACTGTGGCTCTATGCCGTATTAGTATTAGTATGGGTAGTTTAATAATATATCATGTGATATACTCTAATATGTCAATCGATTAATATATAGTTAGTATTAGTATTAGTGCTCAATCATACTTAAAGCTAATAGTTAATTCGTTACTAGACTGCCCAATATTATTGATGGTTTAAACTGTCTGTTCTGTTTAACATTTTCGTAATTACAACATCAACCCTCCCCCTCCCCACGAGATCATTTTATTGTAATATCTTACTACATTCGTTAATCCTTCCTCTTCTTAGCTCTTGAGCTTCTTCACCACAAACTTGACAATGTGAAGTTACGGTGACAACGTATATTGGTACAATCGCTAAAATTTAGGAGAAATGGACAGCGCGCTCGATAAAAATAGAAAAAACTTAGATATCGTTATTGTAAATTAACTTGTAAATGATGCTATTACTATAAATTTATAATACAATTTTTATTATTAATTATTGTGGCAGATTAAAACGAAATCGAATTAAAATAAAATTTGGGGTCTTCTAGGTCCTCATTTAATGTCTCTGAAACCCACATACAGATAAAACCCACTAAGTGCACGCCGTTGGGACCAGACCATCGTGTGCATTTATGGGGTGTGCATTTAGATTATAGCACTATTGATTCACACAAACTTTTTGGTACCATATATAACCATAATATCAAAATCTAGGTTAATTACTATGTTGGATGCGGGATCACGAGGCACGGCAAATCTGACAAGGGAGGTTAATTAGTCTAAATAACAAAAATGGAATAGCAAAGAGGCACGAAGTAAATTATTAGGTTAGAGGTGGATCACGGGTCTGAAAAGGAGGTTAATAAATTTATCCGCCGCGTTATTCCGTCATATACCGCTTTCCCATAATAATAGTAGTAGTAATAATAATAATAATAATTCGGATTATTATCACGGTTATTTATGTTAATTTTTAGGTATGACCAATAATAAACTTGTATTTCTGGATTAAAAAATCCGAACGGTATTATTATAATTACTCAAAGGTTTGCAGATCACGGTAACCGATGAATACTCGATTATCGAAACGATAATAATTGTGAGGGCTGAAGCTGAAGCAGGCTGACCTTGAGAAATATTTATGCCGGATTGGATGCTCGAAGATAAATTACACGAGTCACGCACCAGTAATCAATAAATCATTAACAAGCGTATTTATTGATCAATCAAATGAGCCATTGGCTCTCTATTTTAATACGAAATTTTAAATTTTTTGGGGGTTAGGATTTAGGGTAATAGAAGAGTAGATTAATATGTGGGTTTCAGAGGCGTTAAAAAAGGCTACCAAATTCCATTTTATATAATAACAGTAATAGTAAAAAGATACTCGTTAATGGCTTTGGGTCGAGCAGCCCATGCAATCGCTCTGGCTATTTACAGTAGGATGCAAAAGTATCCCCCCACTTCTAATTCGGGACACAAATGAGTAAATGCTTTGAAAGTTTCCCTGTATATAGTGTATAATAAACCCTGAT
>CAJVPI010001719.1:0-10282 GCA_910592345.1 Paraglomus brasilianum
CTCTTGCTCTTCCTACTTAAAACTAAATACGTACAATTAGTGACCTTTAAACTCAGGCTTTCAATACTCACGATGTAGGTTATCGCTTTTGTACACGCTTTTCCTAGGTTATTGCTTAAACTCGAGTATCTCAGCGATTTCCGTAGCTGGATTAGTTCTACGGCCTATCGAACGGGGAATTATACTACTATAGGTGTCGACTATTAATTAAACAATAACCCTATTGCAAGAGTACTCAATAGAATTTATCGGCAAGAATAAATTCTATTCACCGTTGATGGGTAAAGCGTCTAACACTTCACCAACGATGCTTGTATCTTTTATCAGGGAATGAACGAAATAAAGATTATAGTTAAATTGGATATTTATTAGATTATAAAGAACTATCTAATAGCAACGTCTTGCTGAATTCTCTGATCTGAAGATGAACTGAAGATGATTTTAATTACTATCTACGACTCGTATTTATAACTATTATCGTTCCACTAGCTGTCTAAGTTTTTGGATATATGGAGAAAGTCGTACATAATCCTTGTTCTCCCTTTCTCAGACGTCTAGATCATCTTGACTAACTTTTTGGATATATCTGGACAATCTATTTATATCTGTCTAAGAATTTGGATATAAGTGGACTAGTACGTTTTGACTAAGTTTTTGGCCTGTTTTGGCAACATCTGTACCATGCTGCACAATTATCGGTGGCTGTGTCACTTAGATTTCGTGGGCTGCGGAATCGGAGAATTTCGTGTGACGGAGCGGAAATCACGGAGGAATACGTCGTATTAACCTTGATCCTGACAGAATCCCCCCCTATTCCGATCGTTATTGGAGCGAATTCAGCCGTTTAAGAGTTCTTCGCCTCTTATTCTCTTTGTTAACTTGGCTTGAGGACATTCGCATTAATTGTCTTGAGGTAATTTTGTCCATTTCCATGTCCTCTTCGCATCCTTTGTATAGGCGATAAGTTTGAACTAACTTCAGCCTTAAGTGTTCTCCGAGTACCTTCCATGCTATTTTGGCTACATGAAACTTCCTATCCATTTCTTTTCCCCATTTGTATGCTAGTTTCTTGTCGTAGAATTGTCCTTTTAAATCTTCTTTTGCTTCCTTCAGCATTTCTTCTATTTCCTCAGGGCTTGCATAGTCCAAGTCAAACCCTTTTACTTCTTCTTTCCACTTCTTAACATCCCATCCTACTCCTACATTTTCTTCTATGACATTGCTATATTCTATCACTCCTCCTCTTATGCCACTTCTCTTACTACTCTTTTCTTCCCTTTCTCCTTCTACAACTAACTCCTCATTTCTCCCCTTTTCAATCGTATCACTCTCTTTCATCCAGGTCGTAGTCGTGGTCAAAGTAGTCTTCTCTGTGGACATGGTCTTCATTATATCTGTATCCCAAGGGCTGGAAATTGGATGGCTTTCCGTGGTACTGCTGGAATCGCTCTGGTTCCAATCTCCATGTGGGTAGTTCAGATCTGCACTGTTCGGTGATAGTGGCTCGGGACTCTGAGATATCTCTATCAAACTGGGATCTGGAGAGGTTACTACTATTTCCCATATGTCTGACTCTGGTGATTTCGGGCATAAAGGTTCGTTCATAGACCACATAGTCTGGGCTTGGTGGTCTGGCTGGTTCGTCGTCGCTGCTGGAATCATAGATAGTGACCAATTCTCTGAAGTCATTAACACTGTCTCTTCCATCGACTCTGTACAGTGCTGTTCCTTCTGCTTCAGCCACTGGAGAAGGACTTCTATTTCTCCATTCGAGAATTGCATCATCATCGTTGTAATGGGATCCTCTTCTTGATTCTGCTGTTGGGGCAGCATTCCATTCGTCTTCGTTATTGAGGATGTCACTGATGACACTGGAGAATCCACTAGTACTGATGATGTCGTCGAGTTCATTTGGTTCTTCAATGGGATCGACTGCTGTGGCTGTGCTTGCATCTGAGGTAACACTGATTGCATCGTCAGGGGTGCTTCCTCTATGTGGCTGGAGCTGGCTGGTATCGACAGGTCCGGGGTTACTGTGGCTGTCGTTGTTGTCACTGTTGTCATCAGCATCGGTATCATCCATGTTGGTATCGTCATGGTTGGAGGATGGAGACTCTGGTCTATAGTCTCTTGGTGAGTATGGTGGAGGTGGTGGAGGGAATGGGGTTGGTGCGTTCCATCCGTCGGGGTGAGCGGCAAAGTAGATGAATAATGCCACTGTTCGTTGTGATTGTACCGTCCACTGATCGATTCTGACATCTCTCCATAAGTCGATGCATTCGTTGATGTCGCATTCAAAGACGACTTCTCCTTCGTCTCTGAGGGAATAAGAAATGTTGCCAGGTCCATGTACTGTTCTGTGGTGAGTATAGGTTGGTCGATTGAGGAAGGGTAAATATAACATCCAGTGCCCATCGGTTCCGAGTTGGGCTCCTCTGGCGCAGTCGATGGACATGTTGACATTGATGCATTCCATCTCCCATTGCTGCGGGTTGTTGCGGATGAATGCTCGGACTCGTTCCTTGAGGAATCCTGCCACCATGTAGCCGTCTTCTCGTCTTCTAACCACAAAGTACTTTGCTCCTTCATGGTAGGTATGATATCTGGGTGCCCATATTCTAGGGATGGCTCTAAGTACATCCTCGGTGGTATGGGTGTAGTCATTGTGTGGATTGAATCGGCTTCGGTAGCTAGGCGGACTGTTGTTGTCGATGCACATGTTGGTTCCACATTCTGGAGCGACGAAGGTATATACGATTGTTTGTCCATTGGTGTTTTCAGTCATTCTTCTTGCTTGAGGTTGGTTGGTGTTGTTGTTTGATTAAGTTCGAGTTGGCTTTCAGTTGAAGTGTTTGTTTGATATATCTGAGGTACTTGCCGGATTCTCAGTTTTGTGAAGTAAGGAATTGGAGAAGGTCAAGCGCGGTTTATATAACTTCTGGCGTCCCTTCTGTCATACAAACTCGCCATTAATATTACTGGTTCTAGTCTTGTAGATTCGATCGTAGAACGTTCATACGCCTTCATCTATCTTCAGTTACCCTTAACCGGTAAGAGCTATAATCTGCCGATGTGTGTGCCAAGCGATGGCAAACCAATTATCCCACAGGATTTGGGAATCAATCTATCCTGTCTTCCAAACACTTTTCGCTTATTACATCACTGTCTAAGAATTTGGCCTAATTCGGGCGGTGTTTCATAAATGGTTTCCCCTTGTATTCCCTGATTCAATACTTGTGATCTTCAGCCTAAATTAGCATAACCTTGGCTAATTTGACAATTTCCCGATATATCCGTTTTCTTAGACAGGCCTCTGTTTTCCTTTTATATCCGTTTTCTTTGACAAGATGCTGTTTTCCCGATATATCCGTTTTCTTTGACAAGATCCGAGTACAAAAATTACTGTGCAGCCTAAACTGCACACAAGTACAATTGTTGTGCTGGGGTTGCTACTGCCCTAGCATATCCCTTTGACAGGACTCAGTTACAGGATATATCGAAATAAAAGGTAAATAATAAAATACTATGGATATAATAATGATAAATAATAAATAGTGATGTAATGTGAAACAACTCAAACTTCTACCCTACTAAGTTCAATTCGCAACTTAGAATAATCGCGTTCCAACGGGACTCTTGATTATCGATGATGATAAAAGGGGTCTATCTCATACTAGGGTTTGGCTCGATTCTCCCTGCTCTATTACTACTCGAGCCTCATTTCTGTCATGGTACTTAATCAGTCTTCTCCTGGTTACTCTCTTGTATGTATCCCCCCCTAGGGTTTCCAATACATACGTTCCTTTCTTTCCGACTTGCTTGATTCTGAATGGTCCTTCGGCTGCTTGTTCAAGTTTCCGTTTATGTGCTGGTGCATACAATAAAACTAGGTCTCCAACTTTTAGTGGGGTGGCTGGTCCCTTGTTGAATTCCCATAGCTGTTTAACTCGTTCTTGCTTCTTTTTGATTAACTCTGCTGCTTCAATTCGTTTATGATGCAATGCTTCTAATTGTTTGATGCGGTCGATTGGCTGATCTAATAATTCGTCGATTGGGATTGGATGGATGGCTTCGATTGGTAATCTCATACGATATCCAAATAGTAATTCTGCTGGAGTTCGTTCAGTCGTTGCTTGTACTGATGATCTGTATGCTGACAGTACTCCATGAAGATTGTCTGCCCATGAATTCGTTCTAACTCCAATGGTTTTGCGGAGCATTTTTACTAAAGTTTGGTTGAACCTTTCGACTTGGCCGTTTGCTTGCGGATTTGCTGCTGTGGTTGGAGTATGCTTGATTCCCCACGTAGGTAGAGTCATTTTCCATTTCTCACTGGTGAAGGCTGTACCTTGATCAGTGATAACTTGTTCTGGTATACCATAGATCGTACATATCTCTTTCCAGAGGAAATCTAATGCTTCTTCCGTATTGGTCGTTTTAGTGGGTAATGCAATCGGCCATTTGGTGAAGTAGTCTTGAGCTACGATGAGGTATTGGTAACCTTCCTTAGTCGTATTTAAAGGTCCAACGTGATCGATTCCGACTATTTGAAACGGTCGTTCTGCAATAATCGGATAGATGTCCTTGGCTTTCTGGGGCTTCTTTTCTTTTTGACACGGATCGCAGGTAGAGACGAACTGATGAACCATTCTGGAGATTCCAGGCCACCAGTATCGTTCTTTAATCTTTTTGACTGTGATTTTCTTTCCCAAATGTCCAGCTGCCTTGCCTTCATGGATAGCTCGTATGATTTCTTCTTGATCGGGGCGTTGGATTACCTTCTTCCAATTGTTTGGTCCTTGTTCAATGTATAGTCCTCCTCTCAGGATTTTCAGTCCTCTATCAGTAAGTGCTTTTGCCTTGAGTTCTTCGTAGGCTTGTGGGTCCATGATGTGGGTTACTTATTTACTCTCTGATTCAAAGGTTGGGTCTCGAGAGAGAGCATCGGCGACTTCATTCTCGACGCCGCGTCGATACTCTATTTTGAAATCGTATTCTTGGAGTTTCATGGCCCATCTTCCTACGTGTCCGCTTGGTTCGAGCTTCTGAATGATAGAGACTAATGCTGCATGGTCCGTCCGTATGGTAAAGAGTCTTCCCTTGAGGTATCGCTTGAACTTCTCAACTGCCCATTTTACTGCCAATCCTTCCCTATGAGTCGTATTGTAATTCTTTTCTGATGCATTCATAGCCTTGGATGCATAAGCTATGGCATAATCAGCCTTGTCTTCTAGATCGATCTGGGATAGGATGGCTCCTAGCCCAAAATCTGATGCATCTGTTGTCAGGGTAAATGGCATTTTCATGTTCGGGTATGCCAGTACTGGTGCTATAGTCAAAGCATCTTGTAATTCTTGCATTGCCTTCTGTTGAGCTAAGGTCCATTCAAACTTCTGCCGTTTCCGAGTTAATTTGATCAATGGTGCTGCTATTTCTTGATATCTATTGACAAATCGGGCATAATAGCCAGTCATGCCGAGGAATTGCCTGATATGTCGCACATTCTTTGGTTCGCCGTAATTTCTGATTGCTTCTATCTTCCTTTCATCTACCGTAAGTCCATCTGTTCCAACTATATGTCCTAAAAATTCTAACTTTTCACATCCAAAATGACACTTCTTCTTCTTTATCTTCAAACCATACTTTCTACACTTATCAAAAGTAGCTCTGATATGATTGATATGCTCTCTGAAGGTCTGAGAGTAGATGTTGATGTCGTCGATGAACACTGCCATATGTTTATCAATCTGGTCTCTAAATACTAGATCCATCATGCACTGGAATGATGCTGGTGCATTCTTTAGTCCAAAGGGTAATCGCTCAAACTGGAATAATCCGAGATGACAAGTAAATGTGGTCTTGTGAATGTGGTCGGGGTGAACCGGTACTTGCCAATATCCACTCGCTAGATCTAAAGCCGTAAAGTACTGTGGCCTTGTTCCTCTTTTAGCAATGTTGCCGAATATTTCGTCGATTATTGGTAATGGATATGGGTTAGTTTTGGTAATGGCATTAAGCCGTCTATAGTCCACGCAAAACCGTTTGCTGCCATCTTTCTTCCCTACGATTACCACTGGGGCTGCAAATTCTGGTGCTGGATTTTCGTCATCGATATCAATTTCTACTCTTTTGATGATGTTCGCTTCTAACATTCTTTTTACTTCAGCCTCAATGAAGTCTTCATTCTCCCAGGATTGCTTGTACCGTTTGGAGTATGCTACCATCCCTTCTTCAGTATCGATTCGATGCTGTACAATAGTGGTTTGCCCTAGTGATATAAGATCTTCAGCAAACACATCCTTGTATTCGTCGAGAAGATGTTCTAACTCTTGGTTTTGATCTGGAGTTAGACTCTTGAGGAATGGTGATGGTAATTCTTGTACTTTTTGTCCTGCTGCTACTAACTCAGTTTCTAGTTGTAGCACTGATATTAAAGTGAAGCAAGCTATGGGTTGCCCTGCTCTGATGGTGGTTGGGAATGGAGCGATGATAAAAACTTCCACTCGCTGGTTATGACCAATTCTTAGATTTGACACTATGTAGTTTGTTGGCTCGTCAAGAGGCACCATTATTGCTGTAGTGTTCCGGGGCAATTGGAGTCCTATGCCTGTAGTTATTGTGGCTGATCCATATACTGACACATCTTGATTTGAATACAACACATATCCCTTCGAACTTGCCTTGGGTGGCTTAGCATTATGGCTCCATCGTTGATACTTGATGAGACCTAATTCTTGCCAATTCGTTGGGAAAGGTGCCGTAATCTTTTCACGAGGTAAGAGCCGAATTCGTGCCTTGATTTTCTCCGTGTCTTCGAGCTTGGTCAGCGTTTCTTCTGGTAATGCTGCTATAACTCTACAGGTTTGGATCATCCATAGACAATGGTCGCAATAGTCTTCTGGGTCTTCTTGGTAAGTGTTATGCCAACACTGAGTCCCTGGTCCTTTATAGTGAAAAGGTGGTCTCCTAGCTTCTGGTCTTCGAGTAAATTTAGCCTGCATCTGTTTTATTTCACTCCATTCCACTGGTTCTTGATCTATAACGCAGTAGGTTTCTTGAATTTCGCAGGTAACTTGTCGCTTCTTATGTGCTTGTATAATGTACGGTACTTCTAACTGATAGACTTCTTTAGCTGAATGTTTTTCTTCGTAAGCCGATAGCGCGTCCCTTGCTATTTCATCTTCTTCCGGAAAATCGACAAACATTCTTCTCCAGGCTTGAGATCGCTGGTCGTAGAGTGGGTCCTTCTTCCTCTGCTTAGTAGCTCTCCAATTCGGATGGTATATGGTCCAGTCTTTCCCTACATTCCCATAGATCGTATCCTTATCGACTATATCTCCATTGGGTTTCAATTCGGTTCCAGGCACATACATATCGTATGCCTTCCCGATTTCCTTTTGACTTCTTCCATGTCGATAGACTGATGCGCAGCTGTCGCTGTGAGCTGTATATTTATAGCTGCTATACTTATGCTTCTGACGTTCATATTCTTCTTCTTCATTTAGTCTAGGTCAGCATTTATGGCACGGTTCTCGATCGTCTTCCATATCATCAGGTATGAAGGTAGTCATACATCGATAGTACTTGGGTCCATTTGCACACTTCCATTCTGGATGTGGGTCGTCAATGTCCATTGCTTCGGCAATGTTTACCAGTCGGACGTGAGGTAGTTGGGTTTTCTCTACTAACGGTATTGTTTCTCTAATTCCATTCGCTTTTGTTAGAACAAGCTGCCTGTTCGGTATGTCTAGCGTTGCTTGATGTTTGATAAGAAAGTTGGTTCCTAATATTATATCTGCTGTCGTCACTTCCATTATACACGCGTTTAATTCCCAGCTTGGTCCGTTTCTTTCGAACTTGAGAGGTAACTTCTTCACTTCTCCTTTCGGTCGTTCTAAGTGCCCTGTTACTCCCTGGATCTTGTATGCTACGTTTACTAAGACAGGTCTTTCTTTCATCTTCCCAGAAATCTTATCGAAGTATTTGGCTGAGATGATGGTTACTGAGGATCCAGTGTCGACTAGAATCCTACTCTCCTCTTCCTCCACAAAGGCTTGACAATATGTCGGACCCGAAACATCGGCATCCCCATACTGCCTTGCACCTTGCGAGGGTCTTTTGGTAATGCCACTGTCAGTGCCCTCTACTGACGTGGCTGACCTTTTCCCTGTCTTGGTTCCTCTGGTCGGTTTTGAGGACGACCTCTCCATTCTAATCTTCTTCCTTCCCTCATGTGTAGGTCTTTGAGTCTGCAATCAAACTGTCTGTGTCCTGGTTTTCCACAATAGAAACACTTGATATTAATGATTTGTTGTCTTTGCCGTTGTTGAGGTACGTAACGCTGTTGTGGTGCGTACTGCCGTTGCTGAGGCTGGTACTGTTGCCTTTGAGGATTAACCTTGAGCCTTGCTAATTCTTCTTTAAGTTCTTTAATTTCTCCCGCCAGTACTTCATTCACTTCCGCTGAGGACGAGGATTGGGGTTGCATTTCTTCTTTTACAGCACGATAATGAGCTTTTGCTGTAGTTAGAGCTGCTGCCAGATTTGCTGGTTGGGTTTGCTTTACCGACATTCGGATTGCTGGAGTAAGCCCATTTAGGAACATTCTTAGCTTCCTATTGTCCGTTAATTCCGCCTGATCACATTCTTGCCAAATTTTCTCTAGGGCTGCTCTGTAAACATCAATGGATTCACCTGGTTTTTGAGACCTTCTGCTAGCAATTTCCATTGCTTCGCTTTTAGTATCGATTGTAAAGAATTCTGTAGTAAATCTTTGTACGAATCCTTGTGGATTTCCAGCATGGGTCCAACGAGTTATTGGTGGGTTTGAAAGGCCAATCCATTCTTGATATGGTCCCATATGGCATGCAGCAATTCCCAAGCGCTTGTCATCATTATCGTCTCTTACTCCATTAGCCTTAAGAGCTCTATCCATTTGTGCGAGCCATGCTTTGGGGTTGGTACCATCGAAGACTGGGTATGGTACTGATGTCATTTCTTCTTCTTCGTCGTCTAGTTGAGCTGGATGTAAGTGAGGGCTGTGTGGTGGTGTTCCTGGTGGTAAATTTGGTTGAGTGGCAGGCTGAGAGCCGTTATTTGATGATGCCGGAGACGGTGGTGGTAAGTTATCAGCTACTACTGGAGGGTTGTTTTGGGGTACGATATTAGGTAAAGCTTCGTCTTCGTTGGATTGATCTTGATTCTCGTTGTCCTTAGGCTGATTGTTTTCTTGGTCTGGTTCTGGATTTCCGACTTGATTATTTCCTTCCTCCTGTTCGTTCGCGAGTGTTATCTGCTCTTTTCCTTCAGGGTTTTGACCTTTCGGAATTTTCAGATTTCTGAACACTTCTGTCAAGTCTACTGGCGGCACTTCTTGATTAAACGGATTTTGGTATTCTCTTGCGAAATTGCTTACTGCTCTAGTAATTTCCTCTATTTGTTGGTAATATTTTGCTCCCGTAACTTCTGCTAATGTTGGGTACTGTTGCTCGTTCTCAGGCTCTGGGGTATAATACTGGTGGTTATTACTGTCCTCGTCTGACGCGTTAGCCGTTGTACTGTCGATTGTTATTCGTTCTGGGTTTTTGCCTTTCCACTTTGCTTGTTCGTAGGTCGCGAGTTTTCTAGCCAAAAATTGTTCAACTTGTTGTTTTAATTCTTGCACTTGCTCAGCGGTTAGTTTTGGTTCAGTCGCGATATTTATTGTCTTCCGCGTCCCTTTGGTTAAGGTTAATGCGTTAACTAAAGAGGAAATATGCTGCGGGGGTTCGGCAAATGCGGTTGTTTCTAAAAGTTCAATTACTTTCGCGTATTTATCCTCGCTTCTTTGATAATTATAGAATTTTTCTAGTGTTCGTTGCGATGTACGTATATTAAAAGGGTCGAGTATATCGCAATATTGTTTGAATGCTTCGCTGTATTCTCCCTCGAATGGGTAGCAATCTTTGCACGCTGGAGTGGCAAATTCGTCTAGAGCTTCGTCTTTGAACGGGTGCTGGTCAGGAACTTTTTCGTGTATATAACAATGTTGGTAATATAGTCGTCGGTGAATTCTGATTTGCCGTTGTAGTGCTTTAACTCTTGTTTCGCGTCTTTCGGCCAGGATTACTGATTTATCTGTAGGTCGCGTTTTCTGTTACACGTAGTGTCGAAACTACGGACTGATTGTTTCACGATTTAGGGTGAAATCCACGGAATCCCCACCAATTGTCGGACTAGCTTACACCTGGGAGAGCGGCGGTGTACTAGCCGTTTTGGGATTTAGTTCGTTTCCAACGGAAGC
>CAJVPI010001720.1:0-10267 GCA_910592345.1 Paraglomus brasilianum
GCTCTCCCTGAGAAGGTTTGGGCTTACTAGAGAGTTTAACACAAACATCCTTTTTTTGTGCAAAGGTCAAACGTGTTCTCAAACGTTTTGTTGGATATTGTGTTTATTGAGTAACATTTGTTTAGTTGAAAATCTGAATGAATATTATTATATGTAATACTAATTGGTACATCATATACGTATCGTTACTACGTAATAACGAGGTTTTAATAGTAAAAATCGGTATGCCCAGGTGAATTAAATAAGAATGTTTTGGTAATGACAATTTCATCGTTAGATCCAGTTATCGTTATATACAGATATCGTCATATCCAGTCTTGACTGTATAGGCCTCATTTTGGATAATAACATGGACCCCTAATTCTTCTGCTTTAGTTGGCGAAATTGACAGTGGCCCCAACAGAGCATTTTGCGAACGGGTCGTGTTGTCCTTTTTGTTTTTCGATTAACCATGTTCGACACCTCATGAGGAACAGGCCACTTATTATTATGCCTTTTTTTTTTCGAAATGAAGCGGCCACAATCGCGTTTGTCGTCCAGAGTGATAACAGGAATGCGGAAAGCATTGATGGATTATTATTATGGAGATGGGTGATATAGAAACGGATTTTGCGCAAATCTTTTCGGGATCGAAATGACAAAGGCGAGCATATCATTAAATTATAAATAAATAAATAAATAAATCGAAAAATAACAATCACACCTAGCAGTTAATGCTTCATCAATCGCCTCATCGATAATGTTTGCAGGCGCTTTGCCGTGTGTACCTTGAAGCAGCATTCCAATACGCACAACAGTTCGCACGAATTTACTTATCTTCAATAGGTTGAGATTTTATCCAAATGGACCAGTATATAGAAACGACGGTATCGACTCCAGCGGACAACTGCATTATAAGCATATCTCGACAAGCCCACCCACCGTTTCAATAGCTGCTTTTGAAGGTGATTTGATTAGCAGCGTGCGATGAAGTGTTGTTGTTTGTTGCGTCCTGATCTTGCGCTTTTTTCCTTGTTTGGGGTTCTCGTCGGGCGACTCTTCTTCTTTGTTTGATTGCAAGGATAGCTTGGGAAAGTTCGTACTTGTCGGAGGTCGCTTCGTTGACGAAAACCATGAGTTTTGTAGTATGGGAAGTGGATAAGGTCACGGCAGAGTCGGTCACAATGGGTAACCACAATTTCTGAGACCATGCCGCGACTTTTCCGTTCCAACAAGGTAGGTTGGGGGGCTAAGGACCTCCTTTTGCTTGAAACCTTTTTTGGTGATGTGGTGTTAGCATTGAGGAGAGCTTATGTGTTTACGATTTTGATTTTCAAATAAGCAAAATATTGCAACATTGCAATGGTTAAAGAATTTGGGGGATAATGTCTTTAAATACGTTTATGGTATTTGAATGGCGGAATCGAAAACGCGCATAAAACATGCAATCTTATATGGAGTCTACGCTTGCATTGAATGAAGCTATTGTCTACGAAAACGGCTCTGAAGCTTTTATTACGAGCATACAACTCTCTCGGCAATACCGTCCGAGTGAGGAATGATTACGCCGACCATAAAGGCTCCAAAGATACAGTGCGCGAAAAAGTTTTTGGAATAAGATGCATAGGCTTTATTTCCATCCAAAATACGCGTCTAATCAAAACAGTCAACTAATACGTTTTGTGCGTTCTATTCTTCTGCATGTAATCCCGACAAGAAAACTCAGTCACATAGTGTCCGTAAAGTAGTAAACGTTACTTTAAAGTGCGTTTTTTACTTTCATGCATCAAGAACGGTGTCTACACAGTGGCAAGATGCTTTTAATCATTTGATTGCTGTTCGCGAAGTAAACTACTAAAATGGATATGTATTAATAGCTGCATATAAATACAATTCGGCAGTCTACTTTCAAGAATTCAATTGCTACATCAAAAGTTTGAAGATGGCGCACTTTACCCATAATATTAGGAAGACGGTATTGGAAATCGATCAAAGTTGACAATGCTGATCAAAAGACAAAGGACTTGGAAATTTTTGTTGTCAGGAAAGAATGCCTGACCTATTCGAGATGAGTTTGGTTTATGCCTTTCATTAGATGAAACCATAAAGTTGGTATTAATATGTAAACTAGATCGTTTATGCTCATCTAAAAAAACTTTACTGCTTCCTGTGAAAAGCATTATGTTCGTCAACTCTTTTGTATAACATAATCGCAGCTAATCGGTAATCTTTCTCTTCATCCATCATTACCTTCATCCTCCACTAACAGGCGGAATTATAGCAACCTCGTCACCTTCTTTTACGATATCATCTTTCCCGCAATACTCCTTATTCACGGCGAACATACATATGTCTAGTATGTTTTTCAATTTCTCATGACGAGCTTTCAACTTATCCTCAAGTTCGCATATGCGCATTTGTGGTAGGGGAAATGTGAGAGATTCTGAAGACAAGCCGGTTGCATCACAAGCTGATGCGAAGTAAAGGACTGTGATTGTGATCTGCGAATTGGAATTATATTTTTTTTTTTAGCATAGTTGTATTGCGTAAGTGATATCGTCAATTGAATGGGCTACCTTATTGTCGTCGCTCATCAATGATAGCTGTGTCACGGATATTTTGGTAAAATGCCAAATCATATAACCGATTATTAAGTTACACGTTATATATTCCACAAGAAACCTCGATATAGTCAAGTCAACGGGAACAGGGATTATTGTTCTGGCCCGTAGCGAAATAATCCGGCCCGATTCGCAATAGGCACATTGTCTAATATCACAACCAATAAGCGACATCTAATTAACATTGTTTATGTGATAATAGCGAAATAAAATGTGCTTATTTCGAACTGCTACGGGCCAGAACACTTATATAACAAACGTTATTTCTACTGACGAATCTAATACTGCTGAACGATTTATATGAAATGTACTGGTACTAAGTTGTTTAGCGTAGCAAGTGTCATACCGTTCAATTATGTACAGTCAACTCTAACTCTGTCTATACCGGCGTAAGTGGTTTGGCGGTTTTTGGCCGTTATGACGAGAGACCGGTATATGATTCAGCCGTTATAAGGGGTATAATCTTTTGGTGCAGCGAAATAAGGCGAAACCGGTATAAAAAAGGCCGATATAGATATAGTTGACTGTAGTAACCTCTTGATCCGGTTATAATTTATTAAAGCCATTCAAAAAACGAAGACGTAACACATACTTTTAATCAACACGTGTTATATCGAAGGAAAATTCAGAGGAATTCTTTACTATTGGCGCGAAATTCACTGTATCGAGACTTGACTATATCGAGGTTTGTATTTGTAGTACACTCTGTGGAGTTTGACAGTCTTTGTGTAGTGTAGAATTGGATATTGGGAAACATGCAGGAGAGAAATGGAACGAGGTACAGACGAAAGGATGGAACTGAATTGCATGAAAGATAAGTGGAGATGGACGAAAGGATGCCATTTTTAATTGGAGTATTTTCAGCTGGGTATTTGTTATTATTATAGCAAGGTATTACTAATTGCTTTGCTTACAGGGTTAGACGTTTTTTATTTATTTACTTCAAGGTTTGTTTATGAATCACACGATGGGTAACGGTGACAGGTATCACCCTATGGTGTGGCCGTTCTAAATATAAAGGCACTGGAAGACTTGTTAAAACGTCTCTTCTACGATTGCATCAGGGAAGTCAATCGAATCTCCCCTTTTGGTTTCATTCACAGAAACCGTAAAGTTATAACTGTGTTACCGCTTAAGAACAATCGTTTTATCGGCGTGCATAACAACGGAATGATCCCTTATCTTGCTCGACAAAGACTTATGCTTGATTCAAACGAAGAGGAAAATGACGAAAATGACGTATTTATGATTCATCGAATTATAAGCGAAACAGTCCGTAATCTCTAGTAAACCTGCTATCGAGCTGGTTTTTCTGGATAAGCAGATTAGTATTAGTATATACCTGCATTAAAGTTGAATGTTTAATTGCTTGTGACACATAATAATAATAATAAACCCAATTGTTAGGAAAACTTAATGAGCCCGTGTTCATCAGGACTGCATATATGGATTTACTTACTCGGGAAACTAAAACTTGAAAACGTCTATCAGAACAGATAAGAGTGGTTGATTGTCAATTCCGTGCTCCTTGTGTTAAAGTTTATTACTCAGCTGAATATCGTCATAGCGATCTGTCATTATCATTGAGAATTTACGTTGGCCAAGCAACAATCACGATATAACGGACACAAACACTAGTGGCTGATTTTTAATGCCAATTTATATTTAGTGCATGTTTATGAATAATAGACAAGCGGACTGAACAATCTTCGATATATATGGCAGATGTAGTGTTATTCAGTAGTGCCAACATGTCGCAACTTTTCTTCGTTGAAGAAGCCATTCTGATAGAATTTGATAGGACTGAGCAATAGTGTACAAACAGAAATAGAATGTTTCAACGACTCGAGTTAAGCATTAAAAATAGAACGCCCACATGTACTACTTGGTAATGGACAATGAATCTATTGGACTGCTACAGTGGTTCCACTACAGGAAATGCATATCAATGACATGGATAACTGTGTCATCTTTAAATCATTTCCACACAGGCGTCATAAACAAGTAATCAACAAGAAAAGACTTGTTATTGCCTTTAAGGAAAACATATACAAGGTTGATTGATTCACGTGGGAAAGTTTTAAAGCCTATAATGATAAAATGATGGTAACATTAAGATTGAATCAACCAAGAGTTGGTATCTTTACGACTTTATATGTAAGGATAAAGCTAAACGTCCTCTTACGGAACGGGACGCAAGAAGATAAAATGGGCTAAACCCGGATCTGCGGGCCGTCTTGCTATACCTTTTCGTGTACCAAATGATTGTTGCCAGTTTCCAAACAACAAGACAAGCCAACTTTAGCGTCGTCGAAAAACCGCATTCTCTTCACTGGTTGTTAATCCATTCACTCTGTGCAATCAATAACGCCAGGAGTTCTGACAAATAGAACCCCTTTTGTTTTTAAAATCATCGTTTTCCTCTGTCTTATTGATACATCCCTTTTTGTTGTGTATTGCCGATCTTTTTCAGTTTGACGTTGCGGCACATGAATGTGTAAAAATAGTAATGGATTGTTCCCGTCCGTGGATGAAAACGGATATCGTCGTAAGGGGGTTCTTGTTTATATTGTGTGTCCGTTGAATTAGCAATAATGGTATATTTTTGGGAATACATACAGTCCAGTTTAGTACTTTTGATTGTAATCGATTTACCATTTTAAGAAAACTACAAAAACAACTTGCCATCATACCACGGGAAAACATTTATTATAATTTATATATATAAAGTGTGCAAAATCAATATCCAAAATACTTGTCCCGTCTTTTAACCATGTATTCTTTGTGGAAAAAAGACACATCCAACAATAATACATCTACGAGGAATAAATGGATAAAGAGACTTGTGCTCTATGTTATACTTGCCACGCTTATATGGAATGTCACCAATTACGCACTTGTCGATTATCAAGTTGACGAGAGAATTGGCACCCCAGTAATAGTAAGTGTCATTAACCTATTTGTATCTTGTTAAATCAACTCATATTTAGATATACCTTTCTTGTCTACTACTAGTACACACAAACGATTACGCGCACAACCGTCTACATTCTACCAACAGAATCGCCCCCACCACTTGATAATGTCGACATCCCACCAAATGATCCTAATACTAATAATGATAACACTGACGTTCCGGAAATAGAAAGTGATTATGACAGCTCAGGTCCTGAACTATCTAAAGATGAACTCGTAAACTTGAAATACTGTAAAAGCACACAATGTAAATTTGTACTCGCCTACAAACACTCAGAACAAGAATCAAAGGCACAGATGCACTTCAGGTCGATCGTTGGTCTCGCTTTACTCCTCAATCGCACCATTGTCCTTCCAAATGTAAGTGGGTCTCGTATTGGTGCATGCCGATCACACCCGTTCAATTATTATTACGACATAGATGGACTTCGCGAACAGTTTCCTCAGCTAAACTTTATATACCTAGCCGACTTTAAAAAGTGGACTACAGAGAGAGAAACAGCACCCACTATGAAATTTGTTGAAATTATAAGGGAACGAATTATTAAGAAAAATTGGGTATCAAATGGGTTTACCGATGGGGAGAAGCTTCGAAAAATCTCTTGTCTCGGTGACTGCCATCCATTAATGATTCCCGGTAATGTTTCAACTACCAGGATTGGGTTGTACAATGGTTGGGCAAGAACGCCCGAATTAGCAGAAAGGGGACATTCACTTATACTCAATAATACACAAACAGTATCTGAAGAATTCCTTCTTATCAATGCTCACTCCTTTGGATTGCTATTCCCCACAGAGGCTAGTAAGAAACCATTGAAATATTCTTCTCGTATAGAAGGACAAGCCAAATCACTAGCAACGCATCTACAACCATATCTAGCAATCCATTGGAGAATGGAAACCGCCGCGGCTGAGAACATGCCCGAATGTGCAGAAAAATTAGTTGCGTTCGTTGAAAATTTCAAAAAAAAGCATTCTATAGAAAACGTCTATTTGTCGACCGACTATCCACTGACTGGAAAGCGGTCACAATCAAGTACATTTCATAAAGTTACTTCATACCATCATAGAGCGATACAATATGTTAATAAGACTTTACACCCGCATACATGGATTACATTAGGAGCACTTGGTGGCGCCCATGAACATGAGAATGAACTTTCTGGTGCTGGTGTGAGTGGAATATTAGACAAGATAGTATGTACTTATTCTAATTGGTTTATCAGAGCTCCGCTTGCCTGTAGGAAGAAAGGAAGTTCGTGGACTTCGATGGTTCTCCATAAACGAATTGGATTGAGGGAGAGTGGGGCACAGGGGATTAAAAATACTATGGACGAGTGGGCATGGAAATAGATAAATGGTCGAGAGAAAATAAGCGTACCCGGTGTACATAGTGTAGTAACATGTAATTTTGAATAGCCATTAATAAAATACACAATAACAATAAGCCCAGATTATTTCAAAAAAGTACTCGTCCGACGTATACTTGCCAAAAAGGTGAGTTATCATCGTCTCTAACAACAAACGTTAAAGGGTGAAAACAATAATCCCAAATAGGATGGTAATTTAGATGAAATATAATAAATTTCGTGAAGTCATTCGAAAGCGCTTGTACGTAATTGCGCTCACCGTGGCATTTCAAATTATTACCAATATGAGCAACAACTGTCGTCTCTTGACATATATAACGTGCGGGATCCCAGTAGACATCAACTGGCATTGAGTAATTATCGCGTTACGACGCTTAGTAAGATGTCGGTAAGAACAACTTCCATCTTAATTATGTCTCAAATTTTAAGTTATTTGTAAACAAATATCAGATAATAAAAATAATTTTCAATCTCTTCTAACATCCCCTTAACTGAAAGTCAATATGGTGAAATTATTAGACTTTACAAAATAATATATAAAAAATTAGCAGACTGCTCAAAGTTCATAGAACAACTGACTCTCATACTAGTAAAAGTACAATCTGATCCAATTTAATCTGAAATTGTCAACTAATATGGAGCAGAAAAGTGAACATTTGATCATGTGAGCTAAAAATGGCTGATGTGGCTGGAAAATCAACTAATTTAGCTGATGACACTTTGGTGAGGCTTTGCTCAATTTATAATCGTGGCTCATGCAAACTAAATTTTGACCTATTACTATGTTGTAAGCAAGCGACTAGCATTTGTGTATAAAAGCAAGATGAATTCATCATTCACCAAAACAAAAAAAACACTTGCATCAACGTGTTTTCAAACTGCGCCAAAAAGACATTTTGAACTATCCAAAAGCTTTTATTTAATAAAGATGGTTCATTATATCGAGTTCTGACAACCCAGACAAGAATGATAATCGCGTTTCTATTTAGTATGTCCAGGAATCATAAAATTTAATTCAATACTTTCATAATAACCACAAATTACTAATACTAAATACAAATAAAATCAAATAGTGGTATTATTTTTATTCTGGCCACCAGCATTATCACAAGTAATTTTCAAATGCTTTTCTCCTTTATTCAATTTTTTAATGCCATCAAAAATTAAACTGAGTGTGCCATTGGGGCCTTTGCCAATTATTTCATTTTCATCCAAAACATAATTAAGTTGTTCTCTGGTTGCTTCATTTTGAATACCAAATAAATGCACTTTGTGACAACTAAAATAATAAATTTTACCAACCTGCTGATCTGAATGTGGCACATGAACATTTTGTGCTCAATCATAACTGTAATGAGCAGTAGTAGTAGTATCAATGCTACAATATTGTGCTTTGCCCTGTATATAATTTTGATCAATCAGTCTTCTGCCAGTTTTAGTTTGGTATTTTTATTGTAATAATTTCTTTCTATTTTGGCTTTAGCCAAATAATCTTTAAATTTTTTTAATAAGTCTTTAGCTGCTTCCTCTTGATGAGCATTGTATTGCAAACCATTGCAAAAATGCTGACAAGTATCACATAAATTAGTTCTTGGATTCATAATTTGGATTTCTGGTGTTAATTGGTGCCACAACTTTCTAAAAGCATTATATTTCAAAAATTTCAAACGGCTATCTTCTTCCAAGCCTGCCAAAAAGCTTTTATAAACAGATTTGTAAGTTGTATCTACTGGTAAAAAAATAACTGATTGAGTTATTCTATTGACACTTCTTCCTGGACTTGAAGCCATGAATTTCAGCATAATTTCAAGATAATTTCTCACAGCAGTGGCAACATTGTGATCAATCACCATTTTGGTTTTTCATTGAGGCATTCTTTTGATATTGCCATGAAGTCTTGAAATTAAACCAATGGTCATTAAATGGCTTCTGATATTTTCAAAGTATGTTCTGCCAATACCCAACACATTAAAATAAGTTTCTTGGCAGAGAGGTATATCGTGATTTCAACAATAGAAAGTTTTTTTGTTAGATCTGATTTTCTTTTTCAGATGTCTGCTGGTGCTTATTGATCCACCATCCATTGCTTTAATTTGTGCCATTAAGAAACTATCTTGCTCTGGTTTGGACAGTGCTTGAAAGGCTTCTCTTAGTTCAGCAAAGCTTTTCTTTGGAACTTTGGTTGAGCAACCACAATGACAGCCTCTTTCCAAGAAATTAATTGCTTGTTCATATTCAGTGGAACCACCACTTTTACTATTTTTCATATACATATAACCCTATATATAAATTTTAACAGTTTGTGAGTTCTCAGTTTTTTATTTCATCCTTTTACTAAATGCATCACATAGAGTTGAAGCACACAGCCTATCTCAACACTTAAATGCAAGCATTATATTTTCTAACATGACTTCTCTAATTTCAACAAACTAGTACATAGCATAATGCAAGAAACCCATTAGTTGTGCTTCATTGAAAATACTTGAAAACAGAATGAAAATGACAATACCTTCAAAGCTACAAAATATTGTGATACTCATTTGATGTTGGCATCAATTCTGTAGAACGCACAAGAACATGGTCACCTGCAATTGCCATAATAACATGTCCTTGCAGATCATCTGTTCCTTCCTTGACCTTGATTCTGCTGTCTGGCACTCCAGAATCATAGAATGTCTCTGGCTTGCCCTTTGCCACTATATATGTATGTCTTGAGTTGTTTCACAGCATCTTCCATAACAGCACCTACAGTTGTCAACACTGGTTTCTTCAGATCCTTTGAATAATACATGTACTTTCTGGCAAGTAGATGTGGTTCATCTTCCTTGTGAATCTTGTCTTTAAAATTTTCCACTTGCTTGTAGATATATGGCCTCTTCCAGTCATCAACAACTAGCCAAAGCTCTGGCACACATGTGGTTGGCTTATCTAAAAGCAGTTCAACAATGCCCTGAAGCACAATGTCAAGACTTACGATTAGCATGACGTATTCCTCGATGAGTTATACGAACATTTCCAAACCGCAGCATTCTTGTTTCACAGCCGTTAGAGAATGTGCAACCAAGAAATGAAACAGATTTCGATATATCGGGTTGACAGATGAAAATGAGACAGATTTCACCTGATGTGGACTGAATTGTTTTATTTAATTTAATCCTCATGTATTTATTAGCTTTAGAATATAGAACAGCGCAGAACTCGAAATAGATATATAAGCAGTCGTAATTTCCTTAGCAAACAGTGTCTTCGGTTGAATAGATTCGATCTTGAATCTAAGAATTGTTATAACATAGTAAATCAAATAAACATATTATATTTATA
>CAJVPI010001721.1:0-10265 GCA_910592345.1 Paraglomus brasilianum
GTGCAATCCTTGGAATTCTCCAAGATAAGATTGCAAGTATTGAGGAACAACCACAAGCAAAGAGACAGCGACTTGAGAAAGTTCTATTATCTAAATGATAGGTAACATCACTAATGTTGGGAATAGTATTGCATGCAATAGTCTTCATATATTTCGCGTTGTCATTCTGAATATTTTCATATTGCTAATAAAAACCCTTATGGGAGAACAGACTTTTGTTCAATGGCATCATTTTTTCCGGAGTAATGTGTTATTATTTTTTTGTAACAAGAACTAGAACTATATGGCGTTTGTCATTCCGTTCATTTGTGTTATCAATTACCCAAACCTAAGCCTAATTAATCTGCAGCTCATAGAACAGTTTGTCGTTACAAGCATGCACATATAAGGATTTAATCCCAGTTACTTCAGTCCTAATTTCAGACCAGAGTTAAGACATTAAAATGTTACACTTGACGCGATCACACGCATGACACTCAACCTCAACTATAACTATGCCACATTAGCTTATTAGTATGGTTGGTAATAACACATCGTTAAACAATCTGTAAAGCAACTTTTGCTCTATTTGTTCATGGCAAGTGCCTCCGCTTAAAGATGAGGACACAGCAACATGTTTATTGGTTAAGCGTAACTTCTACCATTTTATGAGCATCGAAGGGTATCCAATTGAATAGAATAATCTGTAATTAACAGTCAAATTACGGCAGAAATGGCGTATGCGGCTTTGAATTTTTCCATATAGGCGCTGTCTCCTTCGTTTTCTGCACTCTCTCTCCGTATTCTCCATAATCGTACGCACACGTTTTGTGCTTTGAAGTAAAGTCTTTACATGCCTGGTTTCTTGGTGCACCTTGATGTATATTCGCGAAAATGCAAAATGGAACTATCCAATTTGTAAACATAAGATCAACACGTTCTTGTCAATACAATCGCAAATAAAGAAGTTCTTGTAGAATATATTTGCGCATGAATGAATAAGCATTCGACGTGAAAATTGTAATACTGATAGCTTTATTATAATTTGTCGTCGTCACTAGACATCACAAAAAGTCGGAAAAGAAAAGCTTGTGTTATTGTACCGATTAGTGTAGCTATACGCAAATTGTACCTTTATCTAATCATCACTTATATATGCAATCTTCATCTTCATTCTGTAACGTTATTTCTATACATGCTCTATATTGTGATAGAATATTTGTTAGAATCGACCGTCTTCTCGTTGATGATAAAACAACGCTCAAGTATTATCGCTGTGATCCAATTATTATAATACGATACACATAAATACATGATCCAGTAGTCGACTATTGAACTCTAACCTTCCTCATTATTATTATGATTCACGGAATGGGATATCTTGTGCCTCAAAAGCATCATAGCGTCTAAATAATATCATCAGTTTCATAGATCAATTAGTACAGTATGTATTCATCTTTGATGATAAAAGCGACGCTTAACCAATAAACTTATTGCTTCGTCCTCATCATTGGCCGTAAGTGAACCGTAGGCACTTACCATGTGAACGAAGTTGCTTTGCAGAGGATTAGAGTGTATGTTGTTTAACGTGTGATTTCTATTCGTTGCATGTTAGCGTGCGCAAGAAACTTATTTTACTCGTAAGAAATTAACCAATCATTATTCAGAGCAATTAGGAAGTTTAAGAAGTTAATTTCACCCTTACCTCAATCCCGCATTTACACTTAAACGAAATTCCAAGGTATGGTTATTCTTACAAGAGTTTTAGGGCGGGATTTAGCCTAAAAGCAGTGTTTTCCATAAGTAAACCGTCACCATCTGTGGAGCACGTTTTGTTCTAAACAAAGAATAATTTAAATGTTGACAAAAACAAAGTATCTTTCTAGACATAATATTACGGCCTGTTTGCGGTTAGTTGGGTTCACCAATCAATTGTTATTTGAATTAACAGGTTTTTTGGTGTCATCATCTTAGAAGTAAGCGTGGTACATAAAGTTTCACTGTGCTTAAAAGTGCGCAATATTTGTTAGGGCAACTCAGTTTGGAGCGGGTTATTTTGAGCAGTCCCTAATGTAAATATTGTTGTTGCAATTGTCCTGTTTATTAATTTTATCAACTTCCAAGAAAATTGGGCTGAAAGCGAAAGCACATTGATTTCGCAGAATAATTGTTTACATTCTTTGCTGGCTTAATCCGTGAAAATTATTATATTTTGAATTGGTTCAGAACGTAATAGTAATGGTTGGACACATTCAATATCACCCGTATATCGTTGCAACTTTACCTCAACATTCTGAACATAATTGGTATTGCTCCTATCAGTTCTGCCATCTTTTTACATGCTAATGTGGAGTAAACTGATAGTACGATTGCCTGCGTGGCGTTTGTCTTGTATCACATTTGTAATCTATTCTTTGAAACATATCAGATTAAGAAATACGATTGTTCGAACAAATTGTAGACCACGTGCATAAATTTCAGCGAAAAATTTCCCATCAAAAATATCGACTCTCTTTTACAGACATGCCACGGGCATCCAAATTGCGAAATAAACGAGATCGTAATGGTGACCGTAATGGTGACCGTAATGGTGACTCGGCAACGATCGATGATGGCCATGGAAAATTATCTCGTAAAAAGAGGATTGTGGAAGAGCCAGAACCAGAAAAGAATAAAATACAAGAGAAAAAGAAGAATACAAAAACGCAAATCAGAAAATCTGAAAACAACAATGTTCAGGCCGAGGTCGAAAAGGGAGAAAATAAATTAAAAAACAACATATTTATATCAAACCATTCAATAATTTCAACTGCCGATTTCCGTATAATAACTGGTAGTTATGAGAGGATATTATACGGGATAGATGCAAGATGGATCAAAGAGGACAACGATCAATCTGACAAAGTAATCACTTAGTGACAATAGAATATTTCGGTGTCTGTTCGGAGTATGCTTATTTGTATGTCTTTTTTATACGTGTATTTATACCTTGGTTGTTGAATTAGGACAAGATGAAATTACAGTTGGAGCCTCTTTTCATCTTTTCTGCTCATATCGGATACATAAAGACAGTTGCTGTTGGAGGAAGATACTTGGCATCAGGCAGCACGGATGAAATAATCAGGTGACTAATCGAATGGGAAGAGCAGTAGACATAATCAATATGGCAATAAATCATATATAAACTGTCTCACTGATCTCGATCCATTTTAATCCACTTCCCGCACTCATCCAATTCTAGAATCTACGACCTGAAACGACTCAGAGAACTTGGCTCACTCCACCATCACAATGGCTCAATCACCACACTATGCTTTTACTCCTCAACTCACATGCTCAGCGGTAGCGAAGACGGACTTGTTGCTATATGGCGTACAAAGGGTTGGGAGTGTTTAAAGAGCATGAAAGGACACAAGGGATGTGTGAACTCTATAGCTGTACATCCTTCGGGAAAGATGGCGCTGAGTGTAGGAAAAGATGGGGCTGCAATTGTTTGGGATTTGGTTAACGGAAGAAAGGGTGCGGTATGGAAGATTAGAAAAGGTAGGAACTGAAACGAGATGACGCAACATATCATCTTGGAGTGGGAATATTGAAAAAAAAGGAATGTGTTTAACGTCGTTAATCTGATCCTCTTGTAGAAGGCGAAGTTGTACTTTGGAATACATTGGGAGAGTTTTATGCCATTTTGTCAAGAAATGAAATAACAATATACAACGTTTCAGTAAGTATGAATAATCGACATACCCTAATTATTCCATTAGATCTCTGAACACTATTTTCGTTCCTAAAATCTCGAATAAAACGTCTTTAGGATGCCCAAGTATCTCAAACGATCACTCAGAAATCCATGTTTCTTTGTATGAGATACTATAAAGATGATAATGTAGATGAAGTCATTATTGCAGGAAGCGAGGATAAAATTGTCAGAGTGTTTGATGTGAAGACTGGGAAATGTATTGTAGAATTTTCGGGACATAAGAACAGGTTAGCAGGAGTGTAGTGTGCTTGCCAGAGAGGAGTGCAGAAGGATAAGCTATATGAGCATTGCTTACTAACATTTTTCCTTCTCTAACCGCTTTACTCGACCGCAACAAAGAATAAAATCCCTTGACATAATCCGCTCTACTCCGCCATTTCTTTCGGCTCCAATAACTCTTCTAGTTTCCATATCTTCTGACGGGATAGTCAATGTCTGGAATCTCTCTTCGGCGCTGGAAAAAATAAAATCAGACGAGGTGGTTCAAATAAATGAAGTTATCGGAAGTCACGATACGGAAAATAGGTTGATTTGTGTGGTTTGTGCTGAAGGTGGCGGGGAAAATGAATTGAGAGAGGGTGTTGGTGTGGGTGTGGGTGTGGGAAGGAAACAACAAGATGGAGGTGAAGAGAGTAAAGACATTGACAAAGATAATAAAGAGGAAGAGACAGATGATGAGAGCGAGTAGAGTAGTAAGGGAGGTTAACGTAGGGACTGGTTGTATAATGAAAATATTATATTATGACACTTGCTATGCTTTTAACTTCTCCACATTATAATAAATCAGTAATTAATTTACTTACCCAAGGCCTTTCCAAGTGATCCATTGCCATCGCTAATATTATTTGAGCCATACATAAAATTTAAATTGCATAGATTTATTTTATGTGAAAATAAAGGTACTCAAATCCGTACAAGGAAATGAGCTCTGATCAACATAAATTAACCCTTTATTTCCCACTCTTGTGTCTCTAATTCCAAACTACTTCATGTCATTAACGTAAAGCATGTAATACAAATTACCCACAAAAACTCTCTCAACAATTACTATGATTCTCGTCCGCCTTTTTTCTCCTCCCCCCCTTCAAATTTGTCGTCAGCAACAACAACATTAGTTTTGGCATTACTTCCGCCAGTCCAAACAAAGCACCCAACATCTAATTTCCTATTGTCCAATTTAACACCAAACTTCTCCGCGTATTCATCAATCATCTTTAAACTAACAAAAATAACTTCATTTGACTCTTCTTCCACTTCCCCATGAGTGTTCATATTAACATTAATGTTACTATGACTATTATCGCCAGAAGACTGGTCCGTAACCGGCAGAGGATCGCCTTTCAAGGAATCTTGAGGTGTCGAAGACACCGGAGAGACTGGCTTTGGCTTTGTGGGAGATGAGAGCGAGTTAGGTGGGGCAGGAGAAACAGCAGCGTCCGCCGAAGGAGGACAAGTCCCATTAAGAGAGGATGGTAGACGTTGTAATCTCCAATATTTGAGAAACCCTAGCGATTTCAGAGTATGAATGACATCGTCCTGGCGAATGCTGGTTATTGACGATAAGTCATTGATTGAGATTTGTACATGATTGTGAAGATCGTGATCATGAATAGATTGCCGTGAAAGCGATGGTAGTGAATCTGAAATGCTCGGATCTGTACCTTCCACTGACGGTACGCTCTCCTTGGTGTCATTACTTGAAACCGTACCCTTATCTTCTGTGCTGACTTTACTGACCACGATTTCTTCATTCACAAGTCCAACGGTTCTTTTGACGTCTTTGGTATTATTCTGCTGTTCTTCCGTCTTTCGTACATTAATTCTTAATTCTTTCAATACACTCAGTAAAGTCCGTGTCCAGTATGATCTATATGCGCACAGACCTAAATTCGATATGGGCCTCTCTGGTGTACCAACTCTTCCCTCCTTCTTTGACAATTCGTAGCCTTTTCCAGATAATCAAAGGTCGTACATTATGTTATAACCATTATGGGTGATTATTTGAGTTAATATTGAGCTTGTGATATTGCAATATTTTGGCATGTTAGAATGAAAGCTAGGGAATACTTACTAAGTTCTATTAACATTTGACCGTATCCTCTTCTCTGGTACGGAGGAACTGTTAATATGCATGCTAGATTGTAATCTTCGTAGGATGTTTTTTCCTTTTTTTTTTTTTTTGAGTTATTAATAAGTACAAGACAACTTGATTAAAAAAAGTTGGTATTGGAGCGAACATTGTTATACCTTGGAAAAATAAGCAACCACATGATCGATATGTTTATCATTCTCGGTAAGTACGTAGAACAGGAAAGGCTCCACATCAAAGAATATTGTCTTCTGATCGAGAAAGAATTTTGCCAAAAGAGACAGATTCTGACAATACAGCTATAAAATAACAAAAGTAGTTGAATTGTAAAGTCGAATGTGTTTGCATCTCTATAATGAGTCATACCTTATTTAGCTTCCCATCGACTTCGAATATTTTGTTTAATCCTTTTTCGTATATTTGTTCTCCTGGTGGACACTTCTTGTCACATATGTTCTAACGTATGACATAAACGAATTGAATCTCAGATGATAATGGCCCCGATGGACTCATAAGTATTCCACAAGTTTCTGATCCCAGGCTGAAACCATTACGTTTCCTGATCTCATCTATATCATCGTTACCCACTTTTTCAAACTCACCTCATGTCTTCCATATACTTCCTTTCCCTTCATATACTTCATACACTTCTCACATACATATAACTTTTTCACATTACTATACTCGTCCGGATACGGAGAATAGTACCATGTCTCTATCTCATACTTCCCAAATACGATGGTGTCCACATTCCGTGATGTTACACCTTTGATATGTGTTGATATAGGATCTGGCAAAGTCGCTGTTTGTGAGTTGGAGGAGGAAGGCGAGACGTCGGGAGGAGGCTGAGAGCAAGAGTGAGAACAAGAATTGGATTCAAGTGTTGGAGACGGAGAAGCTGAAGTCGGCGGTGAAGTCAGAGGTGATGGTATCCTTTTCTTTATTGAAACCGAGGATGGAAAAAGTTAGTAGGTAATAGATAGCAATATAGTGGAAAAAGTATGCAGGAAATAATAGACTTGGACAAAATAGTATAGGCTGAGAAGGCGTAAGTAGTTTTAAAGTAGGTTAACGAGCATTTAGGGAAGCAGAAGGTAAACCTCAATGAACGTTGCTCATTGCAGTGTCTGTTCAATCCGAAAGTATATGTCAGTATGACATTTGCATGCAACACTTTGACACGTCCGCAGAATCTTTTTTCTACTTTGATCCTCACTACCGTCCTCCTCTATAGCTCTTTCTCTCTGTGTATATATCCTCTCTCGCATATTCCTGGGGGTATTTCCATTTACCTTTCCACTAATTCGTCTCCTCTTCGCGACGTGTTCTGTTCGAGTTGGCGTGTCGACGTGTGCCATCGTGATTATTTATGGGTAAAGATGCACTTTTGTGGGATTTGTGGATGAAGTAGTATTAATGATAGCAACAAGCCAGTTGTAATGATAGTGAAAAGTAGTAATAGAAAAGGACAGTAACTATAATAATAATATGTTTGTTTAGCAATAAAGAAGTCTTTTCGCGAAATTATCGTTTGACATGAATCATATGATGCGGCTATGAGGTAATTGTACAAGGGGTTGACCAGGAGCCCGGAATAGAATTACGCTCGTAATGTAGTTTTATATCATGGCTAGCAAATTAAAGTAATCTTGGAGATGTGTTAAAAGTGTTGGCATAACTGGACGGATGAATCGCAGTGGAAAGGATTGCAGAGCACAAAGAATGTCAATTACAAGCATAATGGGAATGTATTAAGAAAGGATAAGCACACAATTACCAGACGATTGAGAGAGTGACTGGCCGGTATCAGCTTCCTGGTAACAATTGTTAATAGTAGGATTACCACGCGAGTCTTGACTGTAAACTATTTATAGCTTGGCAAATAAAGTCGTAGATAACGTAACCAGGTAATGGCGAGAAAAGATAGTAATAGGTCCATGGTCGTTGGAGTTAATATTTAGGCTCTGTATTTAATAGTTTTATTTTTAATTCAGCACCGAACGAAATGAATAATGGAGTAATCAGCAAGTCCTGTAGGAACATTAGGCGTATTATCCAATCGCTAATATCACAGTCAATCCATCGCAACTTATTAGCAATATTAAATTATTATAATATAACGCATTTCGCAAGCTTCATATTTAATAAGAACGGATTTATGTAATTCCCATAATGGCTTACACTACAAGAGGGAAAGCACTTCTGTTATTCCTTGAATGGGTGACTTTGTAAAATTCCTATTGCTAAGATATAAAGCAGTGACTGTCAATATCAAAGGTGAATAATTGGTCACAATGTTGGCAATGTTGTCGACTAAGAATATTTATAATATGGCAATCCACGTACTTGTGACCTGATCACAGTTAATACTGTCTATATAGACAAATTACACTGAGCAATCGAAAAAAAAAAAGTTAGAACTCGATTTATTATATTGAGGTAATTCCATGCAATCGTGGTTTTTGTTGTAGTATTTCCTAATTGGATTGTGTTGTTACGGTCTTATCGTCGATTTCGGGTTTTCTGTTTAAATTTCACGAATTATTACTAAAAGCATTTCAGTACTTCATATTTGGCAATGCCTTTCCAACCTTGTTCCCATAGCTTTTTGCAAATTAGAAGTACATCATTTTTTAGATACTACAGCGTCTTCTTTCCACAAACAAGTGCGAAATCGCGGCATCTAACAATCTTGGACCATTCATCATTGCTGTGACCAATGCATTCAACAGTATACGTCTATAAAGTAAACATGCTATTCAATTTTCCTCGAAACCGTTTTAAAGGGAACGTGTACAAAATTACAAACTTGAATCAGTTACATATCGCTAAGGTGACAGCACTATGCACAATAGCAAGACTAATAGAATTCCAAAAAATCTGTCCCGTGTGAATGTATAAACACGAGTTGTTTTCATCATCAATTCAGTAGGTTCTTCAAATTATTCTCAAGCGTTCAAACGAAAAGTTTAGGCATCAAAAAATGCAAAATAATTGGTCTGCTAGGAATCTTCAGAATAAGATAAAACGAGTGAATCGCAATATCTCATTTAGCGCATAGGATACCTGGTTTATCGAAACATTCGCGTTGTTAAATGATTCCCAAAATTTACTTCGCCCGTACTTCCTCAAATGGTTATGCTACAATGAATGGATAATTTTTTCACATATTTATTGTTAACTTCAACTGGTGTGGCCTTTACCAATTAACACAAACTTTACAAGGTCGTCATTCAACAGATTCAATATTTCACACACACACAATTTCCGTTGCGAACCGCCCTTCCATAAAACATAAGTTAACTGTACTGAAAGTTTCGCCCGCTTACATAATTCTTCTCTTGACAAGCATATATCGCATTTATGACTGATGTGAACGAACGAATGGAACAAACTCATATGAAACTTTCTTACTACTCAAACACATCCTAGTTGCATTTAAAATCGACCACATCGACATCGTGCACCAATTCTTATTTCGGAATCCTAATTAGTATAAGACTTGTTCAAAATTTTGAGTCACTAAATTATAAGACAACGGAACGAGGTTAATATTGTAAATTGACTTCACGTAACCAATTGCTGTCGTCATACCTGCAGCTGAATCCATATCATAGCTATTTCTTGGTTTAGGTAGATCTCCCGTAGGTAAGAGTGCACTAGAATATTTACTCTCCTTCTCGAGACGTGATAACGGTTTTCCATCATTAGGATAAATGGCATTCCATGTGTTGTCGTTTTTCACCTCTTTAAAAAGGTTGCCAATATCACTGCAAAGTGTCCCCGCATCAGGACGCTTATCAGGATCAGCATCACAACACCGCTCGGCAAGTTTCTTGTATTCCTCTGGTGCAGAATCAGGCATCGATGGTCGTAGTCCGCCCATGATATCACATACTAAATCTCTATCGAATTCTCTATCTCTAAACGGTGGTTCACCAGTGGCCATCAAATACATGATAATACCAAAAGAATATACATCTGATTTCTGTGTAAATTTGCTAGTATGAAAGACTTCTGGTGCAATAAAAGGTAAGATGCCTCGAATGGTTGAATTTGACTGACGTGAATTTACTGATCGTGAGAGACCAAGATCGCATATGAATGTTGTACTATCATGTGAAACAATGTTTCCGCCGTGAAGATCACAATGCACTAATCCTGCGTCATGAATACCATACAGATACCCTGCAATATTACTCAAATGTTCTAATTTCTCCCTCCACGTCAATTTGTTAATATTTTGACCCAAATAAGACAAAAGACTACCCTTATTAGCATATTGCATAACCATTATGTACTCTTTTGTTTCTGGGTCTTGTGTCACTCCATAAACTTTAAGGAATCGATAACCACTTGCGCACTTGGCATGATTTCTGAACTAATAAATAAAAACAAATACAATGTCAAATTAAATATTACTTTAATTAATACTAC
>CAJVPI010001722.1:0-10257 GCA_910592345.1 Paraglomus brasilianum
CCTAAGAGTTCCGCCAGAAGACGACTAAATCCCAAGGTCGTTACACGAACGCTCTCCCACGTGTGGCGATCCGACAACTCCAATCTTAACGATTTATTATAGATATATTACACTGGGCAAGTATCTTACGATTCATGCAAAGATATAGGTTGGATTAGCCTTTTGGATGGAGCCAGCAAGTTTGAACTACTTGATCTTCTCATTGCAATTGAAGCTTATTTGATTGACAAACAAAAGGAATGGATTCAACAGAATATCATCACGGTTCATAACTTTGCTGTATCCACAGCCCCTTTGAACAAACTTTTACATCATTGCAATCAAGTTATGGTTTTCCACCCAGATATTGTTTTTAAATCAAAGGATCTTGCAACATTACCAAAGGAGACTTTGATTACTCTTCTCAAGAGTGATGAGCTGAGCATGAATGAAGATGATATTTGGATGTCAGTCATTCAATGGGCTACCAAACAAGTGCCCGAACTAGAATTTGCAAATGATCCGGATGATTGGTCATCTAATGACATTGGCACACTCAAGGATATCATAGCAGATTGTATTCCTTGCATAAGATTTTTCAGTATCTCCCCTAACAAGGTTATTCTGTATGAGGAATTATTACCAAAAAAGCTACGTCATGATTTATTGAATCATTATGCTGACAAAGATTATAAATTAAAGACTCCAATACTACCACCAAGAACAGGACAAGCATGCGATATTAATATTGATTCAGTTGTTATTAACAGAAAGCAAGCAGAATGGATCTTATCAAAGATTGTGGAGTCAACAAAGCGATTTCAACAAGATCAAAGGGCCTCTATAAAGCAAAATGTTGTTTATAAACTTACTCTACTTTATAGACAAAGTAGAGATGGTAATACAGTTGCAAAATTTAGAGAATTGTGTAATAACAAAGGACCTACAATTGCTGTTGGGAAAGTGTTGGATGCTGAAGAAATACTTGGTGGATATAACCCACATGCATGGGAATCTAAAAATGGTTATATTAATGCTAAAAAGAGTTTTATATTTGCATTAGATAAAAACATGGATAAGAGTGTAATAAGTTTTGCTAATGATAATAGTTCACCTCCCATCCTTAATGATAATAATAGTTTCCCTATTTTTGGAGTAGCCTGCAATTTACATTTTGGAAGTGATAAACTCTTGGCTCACAATTGGAATGCATATCAAGTTCCAATAAGAAATTCATCAGGTGGCTTTAAATGGTTTGATTGGGAAGTATTTTCAGTTTCAAAAGTTGATTAAATTTGAACAGCTTTGTAATTACAAAGCTTACAGGTATTGCTCCTTACTTGAGGGTAATAAGTTGAGTTGGAACAATGCTATCTGTTGCAAAACAGTAAAATAAACTCCAATCTAAATGGATGTCGTCATTTCTTTAGATGTTCTAGTTACTTCTGTCTATATCTAGACCTAGCTCTAGAAAAGAACTAGAACTAGAACTAGAACTGGATCTTGATCTTGAACCGGCTCTCATTTTTCGTCTCCATACCCATATTCTTTTTAAACAAAAAAAAATATTTCTTTTGTGTATCGTTGCTCTAATAACAATATATTAATATTTTCCTGTTTAATTAATCTGTTTTGTTTCATTCAAATTTTTACTTCTTCTAACTAACACTTTGATATTTGTTGAAACGTCTGCGCCTTATATTTATTATTTTAACTTGTTCGTGCGGTTTTCCAACCAATTTTGTTGTAATGCAATTTTCGTATGTGCCGTTTTCATTATTGTAAACATGATTACGTATTCGATTAAAAATTGCCCTTGAGATCTGTTATCATAATGTATATGGGATGATTATTTGCTTCGATGTTATTATTTTTATTCCATAACATAAAAATACAGTACAGATGAATGACTTCTTTAGTTCGCTATGCTATGTATTACTTAATTAATTAATTAACTGATGAATTCTATTGTTGTGATCGCTGTCTCCAAAAAAATTCTGTCTGTCACACATCTTGTTCCAACTTGACACTTTTAACTAATAAAGGAAATTTTCTTCCATCCATTTGCTTGACCAAAATATTAATATGCATCATCTGCTTATGTTATCAGCACAACACTTTCGTAGCTTACGATATACAGGTATGTACAACTTACGTCCATTTAATATATGATTCAAGTAACAACAATGATATGTCATTTATATTAACGGCGATGAAATGGAGCAAAGTCGAACCACCGTCTTCCAGGGCTACCTATCAAGAGGATAAATTGTTTCCGTTGTGGAACTTCTTATTATTAAGACTATAAATGACGTATACATTTATTGTTGACTTTGTATTGTGTATCATAATTCCAGATCTTAAGGTCGGATTATACCTACATACATGTTTCACTTCACATGACTTTGTTTGTGTACGATATATGCAATAAAAAAAATAACTGTACAGATAAACGACTTGCTTCAAAAGTTTAGTTTGCTTCACCTCCTGAAGGCCAACCATAAACTTTTCCTTCTTTGGTTCTTATCGATGCACGCACATAACATTTTGTGAAACATATCAATATTAACTCTCGATACATAACGATAAACAGCAGTATGAGAAAAATTCTATACACAAAATAAAATGTATCAACCGCTTATCACAATACTACTTTTATCACCAACTTTTTAACATTAGGGATTTTGTTCAGTTTCGAGTCGAGGAAACTGATATATGCGAATATTACATTACTAAATTCAATACTTCTACGGAGTAAGACTATTTACCCGCTCTCCCTCTATTAACTCCAACGAATCTGCAACTTATTTCTTGCAAACTGCTATAATTTACTTCCAACTTGAACTATTTAATTTTTATTTCATTTATTTCACTGATACAGCTCCCCCTTCTCGTGTCCTGCTCATTAGTTACTTAATAAACTAGCCAAGATTATCCAAGCCCAATTAACATAAACTTTACTGAGAATTGCTATGTAACTCTAACACAATTAAGTTATAGCTATCAACACTCGAAAAGCTTACCTCTATACAATTGACATAACGTAAACCAAAACATAGATATTGATGCGATACGCTTTAACTATCCCGCTTTATGCGTATGTTAACTAAAACGCGTTATTACGTACTAATAGTATTCGCGTATTGCAATTATATTCTTTACCTTGTGTGTAAGATTGGTACTGGTCACGTCGATTTTTTTACACAACTTTGACACCAAATCACTAACTACCCATTTCATATGTCATAACTCATATTCTACACAATAGCGTGGTTATGTTCCCCAATTTTAAGCGGGAGGCATCATATATTAACAACGCTTGGACTTAGCGTACCGAATAGCAGGCAACCAGAGCTGTGCAAGCAAACGTGCAAGTAATATATAACCTAATTACGGCACATTTTAAGATAATTTGATTGAGGCCACCAACGGAAATTATATACAATTGTCAAGAGAAATTACTCAAAGTGTTTTTGACATATATATGCGGTACTACATTTTGTGATACTTAAAAGCTCGATAATATCACGTACATTAATAAATGAGCAGACATATATAACTCGCATGATCTGCCTATTATTATCAAAAACCTACGATTATTAGATATTTAATATTAATACGAGGGGCAAATATCACAAGTGATTGAAGAGAGTAGTATGATTAAAATAATTTGCTATCGTACTATGTTCAATTCCGTGTACACTTGATGTGGAAAAAATAAACTTTATTTTGTAACTGGTAAGTGCCATAGTAAACTGCAATGCTTTATTAGTGCCCGGCAATAATCAGCTTGGGAAGGTGTTGCAATCACGAGAACTTATGACGATTTTGGCCAATTTATGATGCTGCATTGTATCACATGTAACCTCTGCGTACAATGTGAGAAACTCCTTCTTCTGCTACTATAAAAAGCGGCTGATGTTCGAAATCCTCAACGCGACACAGACAATAAACGATAATAAAAACTCTCTTTACTACTGACATAACCATTCCACGTACACACTACACAGTCGACAAATAACGATACGATATGGTAATATTTCTTGAAGAGCAAACCACGAAAAGAATTTTTGTTACATCCTTCTGCGATCAGGAAAAAGACAACGCACCATGGAGAAAACAAGGCATGTAGATGGTTTGACATGTTCCGTTTGGGGCCGGGTGTCATATTCATGAAGTATAGTTCTTTGGGTTGATGCGTGGTTCGTTCAAACTCACTCCTATTCATAGATGTCTGGCATGTTTTGTTGGGGGCCTCGTATGTTCTTTAAACATCGTACAGACTTATTCACTTGCGAATATTTTGACATGTTCCCGTTTTGGGCCTTATTTATTGATAGTATAATTCTTTGGGTAGCCCCATACGTTCACTCACTTCCGTATTAAGAAATTCGTTTCTTGCCTCCTTTTTTTTTTTAAAAAAAAAAAACAATCAAAGTAGCGCGAATGTAGAAGGTTTACTCTTTACAAAATAAAACGGTAACAAGGAAAACTCATCGGAGAAAAAAAGGCTTATGGATAGTTGGATTTCAATCTTTTGGATTCGATGTGTTTTTTGATTTGTTTAGCTTTTTTGCTATTACATAGGACGATTGTAAAATAAGAACGGGTCGGGTTTACAAAGGAAAATGTTACTAATTCAGTCTTGGGCCTGAGTTTGATCAGTTCAGTCTATTACTGAATATAGGTTGGTGTATTGAGACTTCCTTAATGACAAATTATACATGACATGATTTGAACAAAATAAAAACTATACCTTATTCTCAGATTCTCGAAGAGAATTTTTGATTCAGTAGACTGGAACTTTCTGCCCGATACTTTCGCTCGAAAAGAGGTTGTAATCTATGCCGTGGGCATATATGATCTAACGTGTACTCCGCACGTAATTTTAGTAACATTTTTCAGCTCTTATCTCATCAATCAGATAAACAACTATTGCGATCAACTTTATGCAGTAATGCTGTCGTCATCTTCCAACTCATCTGCACTACCTTCCATGTCACGATGCAATGCATACGAATTATTTAGTTCAACCTCCAACGACTTGTTGGGCGACTGGTCACATTGTTTTAGATTTAAATATATATCTCTTCTTCGATTCAATGCATATGAATTTTTTGGTTCAATCTTTAACGATTTGTTGAGATCGTTCAGTGCATTGTCATATTGTTGTAGATTCATATAGATGGCTCCTCTTCGGCTCAATGCATATGCGTCATTTGGTTCAATCTCTAACGATTTGTTGAGATCGTCCAGTGCATTGTCATCCTGTTGTAAATTCATATAGAGAGCTCCTCTTCGACTTAATGCATATGTGTCATTTGGTTCAATATCCAACGATTTGTTGAGATCGTTCAGTGCATTGTCATATTCTTGTCGGTTCATATAGATAACGCCTCTTCGACTCAATGCATATGAATTTTTTGGTTCAATCTCCAATGATTTGTCGAGATCGTTCAGCGCATTGTCGTCTTGTTGTAAATTCATATAGAGAGCTCCTCTTCGACTCAATGCATAAGCGTCACGTTCAATATCCAATGATTTGTTGAGACAAATAAGTGCCTTGTCATAGTCTTGTAAATTCATATAGATAACTCCTCTTCGACTCAACGCATATGCGTCATTTGGTTCAATCTCCAATGATTTGTCGAGATCGTTCACTGCATTGTCGTCTTGTTCTAAGTTCATATGGAGAGCTCCCCTTCGACCCAATGCGTATGCATCATTTGGTTCGATCTCCAACGATTTGGTAAACTCATTCAGTGCATTGTCGTATTGTTTTAAATAAAAATAGATATATCCCTTATTTTTCAATGCATAGGCATCGTTTGGTTCAATCTTCAATGATTTGTTGAGATCAATTAGTGCATTGTTATATTCGTTTAGCTCTGCATACACAGCTCCCCTTCGGCTCAACGCAAATGCGTCATTTGGTTCAATCTCCAACGTTTTATTGAGATCATTTAGCGCATTATAGTATTGCTGTAAATTTATATATGCAACTCCCCTTCGACTCAATGCATATGCGTCATTTGGTTCAATTTCCAATGATTTGTTGAGATAGGTCAGAGCCTTGTCATATTGTTGCAGATTTATATAGAGAGCTCCTCTTCGACTCAATGAATATACATCGTTTGGTTCAATCTCCAACACTTTGGCAAAATCATTTAGTGACCTGTCATATTGCTTTAGATTAAAATAGACATATCCCCTATTTTTCAATGCCCATACATCGTTTGGTCTGATCTTCAATGATTTGGTAAAGCAATCCACTTTATCACAAGACTTCAACCTCTCATAAACACTTTCACAAAAGGGCCGCTTATTAGGGTCTTCATGCCAACATTCTGAATACAGATCAAAATATACTTCTGGCGTTCCAGAAAATGGGGGATCACGAGAGCCCTCAAACCTATACGCAATAATGTCAACAGCTTCAGTACGTCCTCCGCATGGAGCTTTTCCGCTGGATACTTCCCATAGTATTACTCCGAGACTAAATATATCAGATTTCATTCCAAGTTGATATGATGTGTTCTTGAAGGATACCGGATCCTTGTATGCAAGAGTGTCCTCTCCACGAGATTTGGACATTGCTCGTTTCAACACTCTTGATAACCCAAAATCGGTTATCTTTGCATTACCTTGAGAATCAACAAGAATTTTATTCGATGACTAGAGAAGGAACGTATTGCCCCGTGAGTTTAAACATAATGATAATGTAAGTTCAGACAATACAAGCAGCATGTGCGATAAATACCAAATCTTTATGAACGATATCAAGCCTATGTAAATATTTGAGTCCATCGGCAATTCCTAAACTCAGCTCGTATTTGTCTTTCCAAGTTAAATTGTTAA
The DNA here is from genome assembly GCA_910592345.1 of Paraglomus brasilianum. NCBI lineage: Eukaryota > Fungi > Glomeromycota > Glomeromycetes > Paraglomerales > Paraglomeraceae > Paraglomus > Paraglomus brasilianum. The sequence continues at coordinate 6,838 of CAJVPI010001722.1, forward strand.
AGTTATCCTTTAGGTATTCACGCAAACTTCCTCTGTCAGCCAGAGAGAAGATCATATGATAGTTATCATATCGATCTGGATGTATCAAATAAACGTTATGATTTGTACTCAAGTCAAAGGATTACCACCATCAACTCAGCATACCTTTATATAAACCATAGAAACGAATAATGTTGGGGTGGTCGTTCGCTTCCTTGTGGCGTTTTAACTAATATATACAATATTCACTTAAAGGTTAAAAAGTATACAGATATGAATGCAGCAAGCATAACGAGTTAATATGTATAGGCAACCTCTTTGACAAACTGTTGTTGCAAATCTTCTCCACAATCGTATTGATTATCTGGGAGCAAAGACTTCACCGCAAAAGTCTTTTCGGAGGAGAGAGCGCTGAGCCTTTTGTCTTTTAACTTGGCAAAAATCTTGAAGCGGCTTTTGAATCTTGCGGTTCCCTTATATACCGCTCCAGATGCTCCAAGACCAATAGGTTTGTCGTATAATTTTATGTCGCTTTCGAGATAGCACTCTATTGAACCATCTTGAATACTTGTCTTTAGCCATTCTTTGCACGAATATTTGGGTACTTGAGACATTGTTAGTGTACAGTAGAAAGACGAGCATATTTGTGGGGACAAGTCCTGGTGTCATCATCAGATTAAAATGGAAATTTGTGAATATCGAATAATTTAATTGGTGCACACACTCGTTCGTGATTCGCACAAACTATTGTAGAAATTTAATAAATGCAATTCTCGGTATTCCGCTAAGCCAAGCCAATGTTTTGATACTGTAGAATAATAATGTATATTTGAATGATTTGCCTATCGGACGGATGGAAAACAGCAAACTAAAACGACTGTTGATAGTCCTGATAAGCTACATACAGTAGCTTAATGCATTGTGATCAATTTAATGAGAGTGACTCAAAGTTCGAATACTTTCGTATCACATGACCGCCGGACAACTTCAATTTCAGCAAGTTGCCCAAGCTCATGCCCGAGCATAAAGATTGTTGGATGAAGGCAAAATCACAGAGTTTCTATACGCTCAAATATGTAATTGAATGTCTGTGTCGTACCAACTATGCAGCGAATACTTCGATCGATGTGCATGCAGAACAACAGTCATCAAATTAGGATGGGCTTAGAAAGTATCATGGCTATTCTAGAGCAGATGTGCCAGAGAGGATATCGTTTAGTCAACAGCTTCAAAATGACATCAAACAAGCGGTTTCTATGTACAATAAACAGCATAAACAAGTTACAAAAGTTGATGAAATTTGAATTAGCAGAATTTAATTCAATGTAATTAAGTATGGGTCAATCTTATCTTATACTCTATACTACTTTTTCTATTCATTAAATTTTTTTTCGACAGACGCAAAATAACAGTAGAGATTCCCCAATTACATTCTCAGAAATGAGGTCAATTTTATACCTATTTGGAACAGAATATTACCTGGTTTGCATACTTTATTATTGTGTCCATTTACCTGGAAATGCGTTCAGTACGCTCACCTGCATATAAAATGGAAGTGATTCCCAAGAATTTTAAACTAACCAGCATCAGTTTTATGAAATTCTCTTATCGTGCTGCATGTTTGCAATATACTTGACATGTTGTGTATTTTTGCTTGCGGATTAAGAAGGTATGCTTTATATTCGTTCGCGTTATTATTCTGTCAATATCTATTTTTTTTTCAATAATACACTCCTCTACAAAATACCCTATTTGTAAGTTGTGTTTCCTATCCATTCAATATAATAATGTCGTTAAAATTTGATCATATGATAAGCGAACATATAATACAACGGTTTCCGTTAACATTAACATATTGTAAAGATTAAACTCACATTTTTTAAGTTTATTGTCTCAACCTCAGCCTACAACATCTATTTCCGCAATGTAAACCTTCCCTTTTTATTATCTTTTGGCAATGATCAACACCAAAAACGCCTTTCAATTTTAAAGTTACTAGATACGCGATACTAGTAGCTAATAGCTATTTATTGCTTAACGACTAATTTCTTCATTTCCATGTGTTTGTCCTAAAAATAAACATGAGAACATTTTACTGATAGCTTTTTTAACATGCTAATTTAGTGTACCAAAAATAAATAAATTTCGCATACACAACCAATAAATAGATTGGATTGTTCTGTTCGCGACTAATAACGTTTAAAAATAAATTTCCCTGTCTAGCTCTAAAAACTTAAAAAAAATCCCCAATTTAGTTAGTATATTATCAAACACGTTCTATTATATTTGTCAACCCATTCATGACATGTGCGGATTTTGCCCAAAACCTTAAATAATCAAAATAAGCTTAAAAAACCAATATTGCCAAATTACTGTACTTGTACCTTTTTGTAGTCCTGGCAATTGTACAGTGTACAATAGTTCGAGTAAATATTAGTGTGAGTATTGTGACACGCTATGTCAGTTTTTTAACGGTATCATGAAATAACATAAAAGGTGCAATCAGTCGCAATCTTTTAATTATGCTAGCAACATACACTATAATAATCTTTGAGATTGTTGACAATTTGTTCGACGGAGAAAGAAACTACTATGAGCGCTTAATTCCTAACTTTTAGAAATAAATGTATTTTCATCGCTGTTACTATATTGTATCGAGAATTCCATTCCATATAACCATATCTTTACCAATCGTCATTAATCATTAATGTAATCTCACGTACAAGTATTGTATGATAGCTACGTCTCCAGTAGAATAGTTGCTATACACGCGCTAGTGTTCTGGCATTTAGGTAACTGTGTGATAAATGGATAAACTTAGTAAATATCAGTAACAAAATATTTGGGCCAAGCCCGTTCGGAACGGGCTAAGTCACAAAACATAAACATTTACTTACAACCCCAATTAATCAACAATACCTACATTGCATAATCCCATCTTCCTCGCAAACAAAAATCAAGCTCTACAGATAATTAAAATATAACACCGCCTCCGTTAAACATATTCCACCAATTTATACGCATACAAATACTACTTTATGAATCGATCCTCCCTACAAAAGATACAACTAATTAACACAAATCTCTGCGAAGCAGATCTCAAGCATCTCTAGTTTGGATATAAAATGTCGGAAAAAGTTTCAGATTGACTATAACGAATATATGGTGCACAAATATTGCAATAATCCATTATTAAAACTGCGTATGTTTACCTTTACGTGTTAAAATGTAGTTACCGTCAATCTCAAAGAAAAACTACTACCACGGCTCCGCATCAACGTATATTGTGAATCAATTCTGATTTTCTAGACATCAAAAATTTTATTAATTCGTCGTGTATTGACTATTAGCTATGGGATATATGATATGATAAGTAGAAACATCATAATTCACTATCGAATAAACTCCAAGTTTATGAAAATTTTAAATCGCTAAATTATA
>CAJVPI010001723.1:0-10250 GCA_910592345.1 Paraglomus brasilianum
ACTCTTACCTACGGGAGATCTACCTAAACCAAGAAATAGCTATGATATGGATTCAGCTGCAGGTATGGTTACATGTTAGTACAAATAAAGTCAATTTACATTATTAACACCGTGCATTTCTTATAATTTAGACACTCAAACTCTTTTTTGAATAAACTTGTTTCGTGCACGAAGAGCCGGTAGCACGTGATCCACATCCGATGACATTTCAGCAAGCGAATCCAGTGATAACTCCGACTGGAATTGTATGGGCGTTGGTAATATGTGACCATGATGATATTTCGTAAACGCCTAACGAGTATTGTAGAGCGATTGTGTTTCCTGTCCTGTTTACCATGAATAAAAGTGATTTGATCGTTAAGCAGAACACGAAACAGGCGAGTGAAGTTTAGCACTTGTGCATAAACGATATTAACAAGAACCGCACCAATATCGGCAAACTTTCTGTCTTCAAAAATCATAAAATCATTACTTTCTGACAATGCATGTAATTTTACTATCAAGTCTTCGTCAAAATCCTCAATAATATTGGATTTATCTCTAGCCTGCCAGACCCAAACTTTATATCCAAAATGTGGTTGCTTCTCATTGGTTTCCGTCAACAGATTAGTCTCGTTATATTCAGGATTGAGCGATTTGTATTTAGAAACCTGGAGTTTTATTGCTGATACTCTTCGTATTTAGCGAACAATTGCACGATCTGTATTACATACCCGCCAGTTAAAATTTAAACTTGGATTCCCTTGACGATATGGTACTTACAATGCCAGTAAAAAAATAGCTAGACAGGAATGCAAAGTGAACCCGTTATAACGAAGAGGGCGGTCTATTAGTATTAGTAAAAAATACTGAAAATACGAGGTTTGCATAGTAAATTCGGTTTAATGGGGATAAAATCACTATTCCTGGTTTCGGGGTATCACTTGGTGCTTCGTTATAATAATAACGGGTTTGCCTTTAACGAGGACTTATCCGCCGCTTTTCTCGCTTTCACCGCGTTATTCCGCCATATACAGAATAATTTGGATTATTATCACTGTACTTAAAGTAGGGAGAGGGATTGTCCATCCGAGTTTATATTAGTATGAGCACACTCTCACTGGCATTCGTGTTGTACGGCGGTAAATTCCAAGCCTCTCGAGATGTTCTGGAGTAAACAGGCAAAATACTTGCCAACATCCATGGATTGTGCTTGTCACGAACTCAATCTTGATAGTAAACAATTTTGAAAAAAATGAAAGTAGCTTACTGATTGCTTCGGGAATTTCATTGGTACAAAAGCAGTTGAACCTGTGCTTCGGTTTCTTGATTTAGTATCGCATAAATCATTTTCTTTACTTCTTCAGGTATTTTTTATTCCTAGAAAATATCTTTGGAGGGGGCTGCGCCCCCTCGTGTTTATTTTACGTGAGACTGGAAGATTTATAATTTAGTCCTTTGGCCTTTACCATAGTATTTAAATAGTGCTCTTTTTCTTTGAAATAGGAATCACTCGTACGTATAAATGTTGGCAATGGTATCGACTTATTCTCACCAATGATTATTTGATTTGTGTACTGACTTTGGCGCAATAATTGTATGGCAGAATGTTGAGAAGCTTGCATCAGCCAAGCGTTGACGATGTATACGTGCAGTGTTTTGAAAATTTCCGATTGCATATAAGACTACATTGTCCAGACTGGATGTAGTCTAAACTGAGAATCATATCCCATTAGTCTAGCTTTTATGTATTTCCCATATGTTAACACATTGTCATTATGAGTAGAAGACTGATTATATAAGTCAGCGTCCATCAGGAAATAAATCCGGGAATAATAATGCTTCTAATTCTGGGTCGGTAAAGCTTAGTGGTAATCGTTGTTCGTCGTTATTTAAGAGAAAACATATGGCTAGACGAGAATAATGGATGTTCATTGTGTATTTCATTGGGTAAGACGTATGGAGGCATACTATATCTGATTGGTGTACACAAGGAGCGAAATCGTCTTCAGAGACGTGCGTGGCTTGTGGTCAAATTGCTGCCAAATTAGCTGGAGACTGTTCACCTTTGTTCGAGCAAACGTGAGACTAAAGAATGATAGGCAACTAAATAAGGGTTATTACGCTGTAACCATTTGCAGGCATAACGTAATGATGAATGGTACCAGGAGTGGACAAATCTGCTTGTTGTAAGAAAGTGCCTAGCATGCCCGAATATAGAGTTAATGCTCTTCTATTTTTAGAATATCCCATTTGTCCTGTTAGGGTTCGATATTCGACAAATGGAATTAGCTCCTGCAGACCAAACTGGTGTAAAGGTAGATAGGTGAGAGATATTTTCTTTTCGCGTACGGAACGTTTTCGATACATGCAGGTATTGAGGCAAGCCTACGACTTAACTGACCATCAGAGTGAGACTTGCAATCACTGCATATCGCAATTTTTGTTGGATCATTTGGGTGTAAAGTAAGTGGTGTTTCAGGAAAGGACAATTCTAAAGGATATCTAATAGTTTCATACCTAATTATCCATTTTGTCGAATGAGGATACGTGTATAGCAATTGCGAACAGTATGAACATGGAATACACGGAAATTGTGCAAAGTCATCATTAGTAAGATGACTTGGAATTCTACATAGTGCAGCGCAAGGACGCCAATATGAATAATTGTTAGTTTCTGGATGATTCGTGTAAGGAAGAAGACATAGTATTGTTTGTATCCATATGCGTAAGCCATGAATTATCATTCATATTCAAGACCGTTTCGTCAAAATCGAGCAGCAATTATTATCCAGCAAACATACCGTCTATGAAAAAGCGTATTAATTCAGCTAAAAAAATCCAGAATGTAGTAATTGAATGGCTTTATCGGCCAGGTGGCACATTTGCGAAACATGCTCAGTAAAAATAGGTTACTTGTAGATTAGAATTCAGTCTTAATTGAACAACTACCGTAATAAGGACGGTAGCATGAGGCTAATCTGGTAATAACCCCCGGTCGGAAAAACACCCATACGCGAAAGATTAATCACTCTCCCACACCCGACCGTAACAATATAGAGTAAAGTGAATCAACAGCTTACACACATTTGCCTTGCAATACATATTGATCTCAAAGCATTCTTTCTGCCTGATTGGGGCATTCAAAAATAAATCTGGAACACAAAATCTCATTTGTCTGGTGAAAAATTAACTAGTCCAATATCATTGACCCTTTGGTATTGTGGTGAAATGTTCCAGAGGGTGAAGAGGGTGAGTAATGGCATGCTTAGTAGTGATTGTACAAAGTTGTTTTCTATTTATCTATTCCATCTCATTTATCCTTTATCTGTTGTTTTGTGCCATGATAGACTTTGGCTGGCATAAACTCATTATAAGGAAGCACGATCATCATTTAGTTGATAATATTTATCTCAATGTATGTAAAGTCTGACAAATCCTCAAAAAAGCGACGATGCTTCTCAGAATGGAATGACTTGATCAATATTTACGTTCTCTAAATATATTGTAATAGCGTTTCTATTAATGTACCTGGCTAATGCCAAGGCGATCATATAGTAATAAACGGTACGTTTCGAAAAAAAGGAAATCTGAATAAGAATTGTCTTTATAACATATTTTGCATCCGCTATTTGTTTATGCTTCAAGTTTTCGTTTCTTTCTTGGTTCATCATAAGTTGGTGGTAATGTTTGTTTATTGATTATTATTCTTTGTTCTTCTTGGTAAATTTTATAAGTAAAAATTTTTTAATCTAGATATTCCTGTCTTATTGATTTTGAAAACATATGGAGCAATTTTTTTCTCCTTGAGCTTTTGGTTCCAGAGTGGATTTAATGTAAATTAATTTTATATTATATTTTTATATAGAGATAGTCCTATATTTATATTAAGCATGTTATAACTTCAAGTAAAAGGTTTTATGATTAGATTTAAAAATGCAATGAAAAATTAGTTGCATGAGCCAAAGCTATGCCACTAAACCAAAGCCTTCCCAAAATGTTGGTTAATTTTCCAGCCACATCAGCCATTTTTAACTCACATAGTCAAATGTTCACTTTGTCTGGTTTTGTTGCAGTCTGCCCAGATACAAGTATCTTAAGCCTGTATTTAGCGTTCACGTTGTAATATAATAATAATAATTCGGTTCTGGCGACATTCAGAGTTTAGCGTAACCATTTTTCTATCAAATTGGCCTATTTTTTTGTAACCTTATTTACATTCTACTTGGACCTTTCGAATTACAATAAAATTAATACACACATTGTTAAGTCTAAAAACAATATTGTTGAACAGGGATCGTTTTGCAATGCAATACAATACGTGGGAAACCATACAACAACAATGGTGCCATTCTTCATAGAGATTGAATAAATTTATTGGTTGTTGTTCATCAGTGGCTGATTTTTCGCTCAGACATTTTGTATTTATAGACTGCCAAAGTTGCGTGGGACACGGTTCATAAAAAGAAAATTACATGTCTATCTTTCAAACCTTCCTGCATCATACCATATTTAGCACCTACAGCTGAAACTAAAATATGTGGTGTAACTAGTACTAGTACTAGGTGAGATTTTTATGCATGATAGATATTAAGAAAAGGCTAACTGTTTTGGTAACACTCTGCAAGTAACCAGCCTTCTTTCCAGCATCCCCAGCATCCCAGCGTCCCCCAGCGTTCCCAATGTAGCACGTTGCAGATACATATCTGATCATCCAATCACAGTTTGACGATAAAATCCATCAATGCATCACGCGAATTGGCTTGGGAGCTAGCCTTCATCGGCAATTGACCCTGGTTTAAGAACGGTAACGAGGTTAAGCGTTCGCGCGCTGAATATGAATGCATTGACAAAAAGATACTATTTACTATATTAATTGATACCTGCTTTTTTTGTTGTTAAAAACGCCATCCAAAGCACATTAACAAAATTAGTGCAAGAACAATTCGGATCTCGCTCAGTATGTGGGGTCGTGGGAACAACAAAGAGCGAGTCTTTTGTGGGCGCTCGTCAATTTAGAAGCCACATAACTAAAAGCCTTGGGTAAATTTTACATGTGAAGAAATGACGTATATGTCAGCATTACCTATTATCAAAGATTGATTATCTAACCTTTATAAATTTGAGACCACCCGTTATTGGGACCCCTGATGTTTGTATCACCAACTATCATCTAGCATACAATCATAGTATACAATCATAGTCAATAATTCAATGGACTTTTTTCCGAGACTTTTATGGTAATACAGCGTACTTTGCATACCGAGTAATTATCAAATCATCATCAATCATAGCTAACACAAAATCTACATTTGGAATAGCGTCGGGAAAAAGTGTCGGAATTATTTACTATAATGCATACAATCAGTCCTAAACAATCCAGCTCCGTCATCTTACTAAATAATCTAAACACCATCTAAAGAAGATTTTCTCATAGAATCGAGCGATTAGATGTACAGGTTAGGTGTTTGTGATTCGGCATGTGTAACATTCTTGCTAGAGTTGCTGCTTGGCGCAATAATGAGAATTTATAGTAATAGGAATAGGTAACATTTTTGTATTCTCCTCTCGCAACATTTTTTCGAATTCGAGATAGTATTATACTTTTGCGTAAACTTTAATATTGTAATTATTAACGGCCCTTTATCTGCCGAAAGAAACCCCGAGCCCTTAAATGGTGTAATAAAAAGAAAACTAAAAATTTTTGGTACTTTTGAATCATAGCGAAAATGTTCTATGACAAAATTATAAAATTATGTCCCGTGATTTGGGTTCACAAATTGAATCTTGGCAAACTCGCAACTAGCTAAATACACTATTACCCAACCACCCAGAAATACTATACAGCAATGCCTATTCCCTGCTACTTCGACTCGTGCGCTTCAGACAAATGCTTCTTCAAGCATTCCCTGTCACAAACTGCAACAGCTTGACACTTGGAACACACCAACAAAGCCCATATTTCTTTCAACTCTTGTGGTTCAAATCCGCACGATACACATGCAGGCTTCACCTTTGGTACTTTTGGTTCGATTAGTCGAACATTAGTATGCGCCTTTTTGCGGAGTTTATCTGCTTTTTTATCACCGGTCGCAGGTGTTTTCTCACACTCGGAGTAGTATTTGAGCGCAGAAGCGTGGTCGGATGAGAGGGAAGAGACATGTCCGAGACAGAATAAGATATGGATTAAGATACGCCTCTTTGCCACATCGTCACTTTTCGATATCAATTTCTGCAAAGTTCTATCCTGCAATAAACGGACCATCTCTTTCATGTAAAGAATACCCTGATGCCAAATATCTTTATCGTGTGTTTCGTCTAATTCATATCTGTACAATTCGGTCAAGCACTCGTTCACTTCTGCCACGGTATCCATATCCCATTCACAGGCCGGAATGCCCACAAGCAATTTCAAGGCCAAGACAAAATACATTGCTGCCGTGAAGCGGTCTGGTGAAAGAGAGTTGTTGATGCCGCGAAAGTCATCCAGGCCTAGTTTAGATAATGCCGAGAAGCACGAAAGCTGTGTGGCTCTTTGTTTGACCGAGACAGCTGCAGCATGTTCGGGAGGTGTTGGAGAAGTTACAAGAGTGAACTGTTTTGATATAGTGTATGGTGATGGTCTGGAAGGATTAATGGCATGGTTGCTGCGAGGCCGTGTGTCGATTGTAGTTCGGTTGGCTTCTTCGAGGAATTGTGCAAGCGTATCGATGGCTAGTGCCACTTCTGATGCATGCGAGTGTGGTGAGGAAGATGGGTTCGTATAGGCAGTATTGGGTTTAATGCTTTTTTGGCTTATCGGTTGGGAGTTGTTCTTGGTATTTGGGCTGGAGTCGTCATTTCCAATCGAGTATAATTTGGAGGCGAAGGGTTTGGTGGGGTTTGGGATCGTGTACCCGGTGCTGAGAGGTCTTGATTGTTCGGTGCCCATGATCTTTTTTAGTTTAACGCTCTTCTGACTTTTGGTTGTCGACTGAATCAAAAGATCTCTTCGCTTGTAGTTGTAGGATTCTCCCGACTGTTCACCTGCTTTAAAGTGAATATTGTGTGAATGTTCTGAGTGGGGTGGATTATATTATATGGCTGCCTACTTTGATAGTTGATATCAATTAATATTATTGCTGTGCTCTCTATAGCGTATTTTACATAGATGAAAGTCTATCTGTCTTTTTGACTAGTCAACCAGTTTGTTTTCATGCCGTAATTATACCGTTCGAATTTTAATCATGAATGTTGGGGGGGTTTTTTATACGTTTATCTAAGCTCTTTGACTTTCTATCTGTATCCTTGCCTTGTTTAGATGTCCTAGATCTTTCCGTCTGTTTCTGAGTTTCAAAAAAGCTTTATCACACCAACTTACTTTTTTCCGTCAACGACGAGTATATATAGTTCTTAGCAGGACTATTCGGGTTAGAAAGGGGGAGGTTGTTTGTTTGTTGACAACCGAGAAGTGGAAGCTTCTTCGTACGTATTAACCAGTAAAGATAAAAGTGTTGAATTATGGATGAGGATTGGAAAATTTAATAATGGGTTGGGGCTGACAAGTTGTTTGCACTGGTAACTGGGTGAGCGTGGGCATTATATATAGACCACAGGGTGGAGAGCTATCGAGTTTGTATATATATATATACATACACATAGGGTTTGTGTTTTTGTGTGTGTATAATATTGATGTATGCAATTTGTTCGATATCCGTTGAGAATTTAATTCAATATTTATACGTGGTTTATATTAAGCATTTACAATACAATACAATACAATATTCATTTATTCATTTGTTATATATTACAACCAATTACTTTATCAGTAATCACCTAAATGGAAAGTCATGTGCTGTCGTCTGCCATCGATTGAAAATTTTTTTAGTATACAGTGTTTATCAATTGAATATTTAAGTTGTCGTATTAAATATATTGTACGCTCGTTTTCCCTAATATATCGCATTTTTATACGATCACTCAACCTAGAAAGTTCCGAAGAATTGAAAAAAGAAATTATAGCAGGGATTATTCTGGAAATATGCAAATGTGGATCTTGGCGCAACATGCTAGCCTTTAAGCGAGTGGTTCGAGAGGGGTTCAGCAAATGGGGTTCAGCAAATGGTTCATATCAACACCATTCACATTGGTTATTTGTGTTAATAAATTTAAGTAATCTCCATATAATTAACATTCAGCGGCCCAGTTATCAGGCCGTAGCCCATTGTCATCTATTGTCATCTATTGTCATCTTCAAACCCCCTGTCTATCTTCATATCTGCGTTGCACGATCACATTCTATATCGTATATTATACTCACATAACATACAATAACCGCTATCACTATTATATTTTATAGCTGGTTCATATCAATTGTGGAACGGTCAAGCCAGTGACAATGGTTATATTGTAACGCATAACGTGACACGTGATTGTAGAATCTTTTACCTGTTAATAGTTAGTGTTTGATAAAGAACACACTGTCGTTGTTTAATAATCTTTAAGTTAACAAAGAGATTAGCGAACTAGTCAATATAAAAAATATACGTCCTGCTTTCCAAGCGGTTTATTATTATACATAACATTACCAGCATCATCCGATTTTCTTCGTGGGAAAAATTTCTAATGTACTATCATGTGTTTCCAGCAGCTTGGACGCCCTCGAAAGAGATGACAAGTTAGAGTTTATAACGAACAGTCACAATCGTTGTTGTCCTATTGTTACAGGAAAAGTTGGAGATATTGTGCAACACAATATTCAGTTACACCACTTCCAAGGACAATTTCTGATTATGCATGTGATATATTGTAAACTTACCTTTTCCCAAGCCAACCTTCCCATCTCCCTAGACTTATCATCTTAGCTTGAGACCCAAGTCCATAGTCTGGTACTCCCAAAATGTATTTGTCCGTATCTTTTCCCATCATTATTGTCGTAAAAAGAATCATGGTTGAATATGACGAACTTAAATACTTGAAGGCAGCATGCTAATGGGTTTATCCAATTCCTAGAAACTTTCTCGCTATAATGATCAGTATATTAAACTTTATTATTATGGAAAAGCGCGGATCAAAATGAATGGATCAGTGTGTGAATTTAGGATGTGGGAACTGTACGAATTAAGTTTGCGCGGCTCAGCTTTTATAATCCAATCCAGAACACTATCTCTTTTGGACCGACCAACTAGCCGATCGCATATTCTCACCCCACGTTTGCTGCTGACTAATAATGAAGTCATATGCTCGACACGATACGACAATGACAAACAGTTCCCAATTGGTGTAGAATAATGTGAGAAACTTTCACGACATGGCCACGTTAGAATGTCAATGTACTGTATGCTGCCGTTACATTCACGTGAATTAGCATACAATCAATCAGTCGCCTAACAGCAGAACAGTCTGACAATTGTCGACCGAATTAATATAACAGGCAGGTGGATATGGTATACCTGTACATACATACCAACGCTAACTCACTAAAGTCGAATCGATAGCAGACTGACTGTGCTTTCTCTTCTTTAATTGACCGTTAATGGATCACTATCCAAGATGCAGATCACATACAAACAAATCTGAGTATCACGCCAGCAACATTAAGCTACTGAAGGCGAAGGAAATATCAAGTCATTACTTGCCAAATATAATATAGTACGACTTTGTAAAAGTAATGGTTGCAAAGTAAAACTCCACCTATTTTGTAAGATGGACTACCCTTTATAGCCTATCCGCTATCAATAATGGAATACAAATTTTCTGTTTTCCCGAATTTTCGCCGATCATTTCAGAAGGCACTGCAAATAGAATATTCTCTGTATATAATTTAATTACAATTTAACGTACTGTACATGGTACCACGCGAAATGGACTTACAGTGGACGCGATATGTCTGTAGTGATACATCGTTATCGCTATCGTTATTGTTACGTTACATTATTATTGGCTGCTAAGTGTTTATTACAGTGAACCCTCCGTGATGATAAATGCACTCCCTTGGTTTTTAGGGGGTTCGCATTTAAATAGATTTCCTTTATTAGAAAGCATCGGCCACCGACTTATCTAGAATCACGTGATTATATATAAACTACAATTAATTCGTTGCCTAAATCGTGAATAACCCTGTAAACTAGCTTTTTCTTACTTGACGTTGCAAATATTTCATTCCTGACAATATAGAGCTGTTTACATTTATTGTTGTACATACAGTGTGGAACAAAAAAAATCCGGGATTACGAAATTACACATTACGCAAGAACTAATGGTGCTAGTAAGATGAAATTTACGTATTTGAA
>CAJVPI010001724.1:0-10228 GCA_910592345.1 Paraglomus brasilianum
GCCACGCTCCGTCGAGACTAGTTAAATCCCAAGTGTCGATTACTTTCTGCTCTCCCGCAGTAGTCGGCACGACAGCCTACAGTTTTTTTATCAAGTTATAACTTGTTCACTTGCTAAATTTTTAAAATTTAAAAATTTATTCTAAATATCATTGAAACATAAACAAATAATATTATGCATCAACTTTTTTAGAACGTAACCGTGTGCTTTTAAGCAGTGCAAGATTTACTGTAAAAATTTTTTGCTGACCGCCATTATTTTTTCCTGGACTGTACTTGCCCTGAATTTAATAATAGAATGAGCGCACACCGTAGCCAAAATTCTTAACATTTTAATTACTATGTCTACGAACTTAGAATCTACTTACCTCGGCTAAAAGTTAAATCCTGGTTACGCAACAAATTGTTAAATTTAATCTACATATAAACTACATTAGTCAAAAGCATAAAATAATCACCGAGAAAATAAAAATTTGTTCATTCACGCCTTTAAATTATCAATATGCTCCAAAATTTAAATGACAGTAAGTGTTCAGTAATAATGTAAGTGTTCGCTTTACGTTTTGCACATACAAGAGACGTACTTGGACTCTGACGAATAATTATGGACATGTGCTAAAGTAAGCGAGTATGGTTGCAGGAAAGATGGGAGGTTACCCATATCTATGTGGACATTTTTCTAAATGATTATTTTCTACAAACATTTGTGTCTATCATGCGAAGAGGTCATGTGAAACAACATCCTCTAAATGTACGCTCTCCATAAATGCAAGCACATCGCGACGTGCATTTAAAGAGTTCACCGTACATAAATGTAACACCAACAGAATCGTGTTCAAAACCAGTTAGTCTGTGGGGGGGGAAAGCTCGGGAAACAGCCCAGACTGCGCTTTACCATAAAATCCTGAATAAATGTGATCTTATTATTAGAACGAGAGATTGAAGAGAAAGCTAGACATCCAATATATATCAAATTTTCATTCCAAGTATGAAAAGTAAAGTAAATGTATTATTAAAAGCTAAAGGTTTGCAACTAAATACTAACAAAAATATTGATTATATAGTATTTGTTACAAATATTCCATTATAAACAATTTGTTGCTCATCACAAAGCCTCATATTGGAAGTGTAACCGTATGGACGAAAATTTTAATTTTAAAGCTCGAGATCAGAGGCTACAAATAAATTAATGTATAAAGTTTTATTACAGAAGACGTTTATTTGTTGGAACAAATATGTAAAACTTATTTTTATTGCTTTTTGGTATTTCTCATTAACATTAAGGGAGTAATACCAAATATTCCCGCAAATAAACACATCACACACACACACAAAGTTGTACTTTACAGCCACATCGGAGTCCGATGACTGTGAAGAGTGTATGACTACCGTATAAAGTGCTCTTTTTAGCATATGTACAATTAATTAGCTCTGTAAACTTGAGACTGTATTGCAAACGTGCCTACAAAGGGGGGGGTAACCATGTATTTTATTGTTTACATTTATCAATGCTCTGTTAATGTTATGTTAAAGAAGTATTTTATTAGTGCTTATATAAATATCTAAACGCTACAATGAAGCAATACTAGCATGTGCCTTGCATCGCTATGCATTTGACTGTCGATCGATAATAAAATCTGTCTGTATACTGTAAATTGTGTATTACAACATAACTTCATTATCTATTATTCCTTATTAATCCATTGTCAATATTATACGAACTGCTCGTTAGTATATACCGACAAAACTCGGCGACATGAAAAAACACATGGCGGAATCTTCACGAGGAAGAAATTTCCTTTCTTATATAGAGTTGCTCGCAAAATATCCGTTTCCTTTTCCTCATATAGCCGATTCGGTGTAACAGAAATGTGCCCGAAAAATGATAGAGAATTTCCATTTCTAGCTACAATTGTTTGTACAACCCTTATAGGACCAGAAAAAGGTAGTATGATGATCATCCGTTCCTAAATATAGATTGTTTCTATGCCGCATGCAGATATCAAACCTGCTATGTCAATTTAATTTATCGTAAAAAGAACCCCTCCCACAAGACAGTTGCTATAAATATAATGCATTGTAATGGTGAGAAACCTGAAATATTACAATTCGTTAGGCAAACTTGATATCTCACTTAACAAAACAAATTACTTCTCCTATCGAATTACTTTAAAGTTTTCTTTACTCAAAATAGACAGAGACATGACATTCTCAACCATAATATTTTTTGTCACCACCTTATTATTATTAACGAGCGTACAGGCTACGCTATCAATCACAAATCCTACAGGATCCACTACATGGACGGCCGGAAAACCTGTAATTAGTTTACTTTTATTTCTTCTGTCTTGTGGGAGACATTGCCATACGACACTTTGCTAATCTTTAGACTTTAGGCAACTATAACGTGGACTAACAGTGACACAACTACAGCAACAATTCCACTGGTACTTCTGAATGGTCCCGAAAATAAGTTGAAACAAGTTTTCACTATTGCTGAATC
Source organism: Paraglomus brasilianum (assembly GCA_910592345.1). NCBI lineage: Eukaryota > Fungi > Glomeromycota > Glomeromycetes > Paraglomerales > Paraglomeraceae > Paraglomus > Paraglomus brasilianum. Next base: position 2,503 of record CAJVPI010001724.1, read on the forward strand.
GGTTGATGTCAACAAATTGACCTTTACTTTCATAGTACCTTCTACTGTTGCCAGTGGCAGTGACTACACCGTCCAGATCGGTGATAAGGATCCAAACTATTCTGCTCGCTTTACAATTATAAGTAACACTAGTAGTACTACTGCAGCCAGTACGACTACTAATACTAGTCCGACTAGTCCGACTACCAAATCTGCTGCTACAAAACCAACAAGTTCTGCAGTCTCAAACAATACTTCAGCTACCAATAACCCTAGTCAACCTACACGACCCAAAAGCGCTGCCAACACGGTTGTACCAGCTCTTTATTCTCTAACAACGGTCTTGGGTGCTATTGTTCTCTTACCTTTTCTTTGAAAAGAAGCAAAGCAAAACACAAAGTTGAAACGTATGCAACAATCTATTCAACGGCTACATTTTCTTGAAAATGTTTTTTATGGTCATTTTACTTAAATTCCTGTAGCTCATACATTCATGCAATTAATTAGTCAGTCAAAAATTATAACAATAATTACCTTTTTTAATTCTCGTAGAGTAGAGTATAATTTTATAATCACCCATTTCATTCATTTTCTACAAATGTTTAGTAAATTTATTAGTGACTAACAGTCTTGTTCATTAATTATTCACGTGTTTATTAACTACAATAATAATAATAATAATAATAATAATAATAATAATAATAATAATCAATAATCAATAATTGTGATCTGATCGGACAATTTATTATATACATTATGGGAGTAGTTGCATTTTGTCATGGAAAACAGCCAGGTAATAGTAATAGACATGTTTACATAACTTGTTTACAACATCAGTAGAAAGAAAGACTCCAATTGAGCGTTAATAATATTGTAATAACTGTGAAATTTGTGAATGAAAAGACAAACCGTAATTAAACACGGTTGATCTTGGTTAAACGTTTTGAAGAAAGTTCAATTTCAATCTTCATAGTTCATTATAACCAAGATTTTGATGAAACAGAATTCTGGCACATACCGTTAGTTTCTGCGAAGCACTCTAAATTGAACAAAGTTATGGAGCCGACAGTATTACGCTTTTCAGAGCAAATAATGCACCGCTAACAGGTTAGCTGCAGCGTGTTGAAAGGTTAAGCTAAATTGTGATTTCGATTACAATATTCAAGGCAATATTTTATTATTATTGCAATTTTGTGCCGAATTACATGATCAAAGTAAACTTTTTGTACGGGGTTTGGTTTGCAAAAAAATAATGCTTGCTCATTACAAATGCTGCAAGGTTTGAAATCTTGAAACGAATAACTTCTATTATTGGGGAACTCGATTGTCATGATGGCTTACACTGTTCCTTCATTGATTCTACCAAACTAATTTGATTAGAGAGTTACTGGAAATAAAATCATTATTTTTCTGTCATAAAATGTTCCGATTTTTGGTCATACATTTTTCCAAAAAAGAAAGAAAAAGAAAACAAACCTTTTAACAATTGCCCAGGAATTTAACAAAATTGAGGTCTGGACTGACGTGATGTAAGCGATTTAACTTTTTATATAGCAATAGACCACAAGGAAAATTTTACACTATAAATTTATTTTTACATAAAAGGGTGCATTATAAATTTCTCAATATAGGACTATTAGAAAACTTGTGCTCGCGTTTATCTGAACCTACTGGTTAATCTTGGTCTTATCTGGCCAAATTATGCACTTCCGATCTTTCACAGTGCTAATACTTCGTTGCAAAGTCAAGACGTTGGCATATATGTCTTGGCTTCTTCTTGGTTGCTGCCTTCAACCCAGTCTCTTTTAAGGCACGACGTACTGTCTGGGGATTGATGTCTATATTGCTGACATTCCTCAACTCTCGGAAGTATTATCTGCCTTGCCTGAAGTAATCGTATGAATTATTCAGTTTCTTGTCCATCCGCCTTGACTTTTCTGAATATCTAGTTGTGTAGCAAAATATCAAAAAATGCGGATCAAAAAAGTGTAAACAATTTATTTTGGACAAATACATACTGTCAAAGTCAATGAGTTAATTAACTTTAAAAATTCATAGCTACAAAAGTTCTAAGTCTTTTCAATGAAATAAAAACGAATTGAAAGCCAAGAAGCAAGACTATTTGTGGAGTCCTGAGTCGATATGTTCAATAGTTACGCCAATTTTATGAATTGTCATACTAAGAATTATTCATGACATTGAAAGCAGCGGTTGGTAAATTTATCCTAGGTGAAAGCAGGCCTTATTGTAGGCGTAAAAATCTAATATTTGTTCGATATCGTGAGACTGTTACACCAGCTTGTTCCGCACAGTTCCGTGTGCTATATATAAATCCCACAGCAATAAACAACACCACATATTAACCAAGTAACCATGTCCCGACAAAAAGTGTCATTTATCCTTGTTGCTCTTCTGCTTGGACTGTTCGCTCTAGTGGCTGTGACGTTCAACCAAGGCTTTTTCAAACAAAGCCCTACTGCTGATGTCAAAACTTGTAAGTAACAACAGAGTTGGTTTCAAGTCAATCTTGCTTTCAGTATGATGACAACATTTCTAATTGCTTGAAATACGAAGCGCAAAATAAATACATCATTGTGCTCAAAAACGACGCAACTCCAGAAGATTTGGAGAAATTTGAAGCAAATATTATTAGCTCTGGAGGTAAAATCATCCATAGATACACGGAGGTTCTCAAGGGATTTGCAGTCACGATGCCTGAAGACGTAGTTATGACCATGAAAGATGACCCCAGCGTAGACTCTGTTGAACTCGATCAACCAGGTAGAGTATTATGCACTAGACAACAACATAACATGTTAACTGAGAATGATTTATACTGATGGTTATTTATTATTCTGTGTAGTGAACGCCTATACAACCTAGACGAAAGGTAGTCCTTAGTTCCTGATGTTTGTTCTAGGCCAACTCGTAATCAATGAAGATATTATTCATTACGTTTCTTTATTCATAAAGAGAATATTAACGACCATCATGTAATATTAACTCTATAATTTATTCAATAATTCATCTTTTAAAAGTAAGATGCAATCGCTTAAAAGTTTTCTGTTGCTTTATTAAATTTGCGATAAGTTACGTATGCTTCATTTAACATATAAACTCAATGGTTTGTGAATTGATATTAGATGCGGTAATGATGGTAGCGACCACCTATTAGCGATAAAATTAGATACACTTTGATATGACCATCGATATTCTCACGAGCGTTTTACTATTCCTCTTCCCTATTGGTCAAAAAAGTATGGGATGAACAGAATCATTAGAAAAAACGAGTTAGTATGTGATATACAAAATGTATATACTTTTGGGAGCATGTTAATTAATTCACACACGTACGTATCGCAGTCACTTCGGACGTCCTTTGCGCTCTCGCCTCTAATCACTCGAAAAGCAATTCGAAATATTAAATAAAGCCAGAAATTGATTAACGCTTGAAGGGATAGAAACATTGATAAAAAGAACCGCTGCGAATTCTGTGTGAAATAGAAGCCTTCTTCGGGCAACCAATTATATGTGAGATATTGATGAGATTCCGCCCAAGTGGAATAGATGACAAAACCATAAAGAACATGTCGCGTTATAATCCATGAGACCATGAAGAGCACAAACAGGACATCGCATACTCTGTTATAACCAAGGTATTTTAGCGTCTTGGCGAGCTGTAGAATACGGACAAATAGAATATAATGCGTGATGAGAGGGAAAAAGTGAAGACAAAACGATCAACTAGTCTGTATTGTTCCGTCATGATAAAACACGCTTGCGGCATACTCACTGGCAGCAAAATGTCTGCAAAATCCATAATACATAACACAGCATTTCCAATCCGGGTATAATTACAATAATATGACACTCCTATCAACGAAATCGTAATCACATGGTGTATAACCATTTCTGCAAAATCCTTTCGCCTCTTTTCGATATTAATAACAAAAACTTGTTGCACCCAGAAGGAGAATTGAACTAAGTAGTACCACTTGAATATGTAAGTAAGATGGGTATGTGGATAGCCTTTCCAAAATTGTGATGTATCAAACCAATGCGGTGAATGATACATAACGTACTGGTGATAGAGGGGAGGACAAAATGACAGTTAACGGAAAGACTTATGTACGAGATTGACTATTAAGACACTGAATAGAATTAACTCAACCATTGACGGCTGCTACTAATTACTAGTGAGAGCTGTCGTTCATATATTAGCTTAACAAATGTAGCCTTCAATTTCTCATTGGTACAATTAGCCCACACATATGTTAATTCTCCATTCCATTCAATACACCTTCCTCCAATTCTCTATTGGCGCGTTCTTCTCTACATCCGTATTCTCGCTTACCATTCCTAATGTCCAAGATGTGGAATAATATATGAACAGCCATCCCTGCTCAGCGAATCTTGTCGTTGTTTTTATACCCTCTTTTTTTGCAATGGGAATAAGTAAATGTTCCATTACAGCTGCCCTTAGGAATGTAAACACAATGACCCAGAAAGATACGAAGTATATGTCATCTTTTCCCTTAGCATAGAGTCCAGTTTCTGGGTCTCGATATTTAATAAACAGAAACTTTTCAGCCTGTTGGACACCACACAAATACGCCATTCCTATAGTACTTATAACGGCTAGTGGAAGTTCTAACGGTAGAAGAGCATATGAGCTGCATGAGTATTGTTTCAGACGGAAAAATAAGCTTACATGTATAGTGATTGGTCTGCCTGGAATTAACTGATGTTCGCGTAATCTACATACAACATACCTATCTGATGCTTAATCAAGAACTCCGCGGCCCTTGAGAAGGTAGTTTTTCTCGTAGGTTTCGTGGATTTTGCATGTTTCTCTCGAAGTTTATCCTGTTGTGTTCCATTGGTTGATTTCTTCAGCGACATGGCGAGAGGGATGAAGGTGTTGAAAGAGAAAGGAATTTCATATGCAAAGATGCCGGTAATCATAATTGTGTAGATGTAGTGTTTGATTGGTGACTGGTTTGGTGATGCAGGGTCTTGATAAGCCACAAAAAAGCACCGCCACCGATCTTCAATCACGCTTGTAGTGCTTGCTAGGAGTGTTTCTGTTACTAATTCACTAGCTTCTTTATAATAAAAAGTCAATTGTTCAATAGTCTCTTCTTCCAATTTATTTTTATCTCAGCATTCTTGCTGTTAGATTTGTAGATCGATCTTTAGTATGATAATACTATTTTGTTCATGTATTAAGGCATACGTGCGCTCATAATGGTTACTCAAATATACTTCAACTTGGCTATTGGCAAATCTTAGATTTTCACTGCATTTTCTTTTTTGGGTCGATTAAACTGTTTGCATTCCATGTATTAGTATTAGTCTAAAAAGCGCATGGGTTTTCTCAACTCAGATGTGTCAATCCTTGCAGATCATGAACTTGTAATGATACAGAACTATACAAGTATGTTCTCGTTCATATACTCTTACATTATTACTCTAATGCATTACAGCTAACACTTTCTACGTTTCAAAATATTAACATATAATTCGGAAAACCTATGTCGGCCTCAAGATTAATGCAAATTCTAGCGAACGTCCTAGTCACTCAGTAGAAAAACATGCGCCGGCATTAATTCAAAAACAGACCATTAGAAATAGATATATTAGCAAATCCTCTGGGACATTGCCAACTAGAACAAATGTTTGGTGTTAGCCAAGGATCAGTCGCATATTTTACTAAACGATTTATTGAAGCCATTCTGGACACCCTCCAACATTATCAAACCCGCATACGTTGTGGATGTTTGTTTGTATAATAAAGGATCCAAGGTTTTTTTGCTTCTTAGGCATTGCAATGAATATGAAAAAAATTTTTCTTGATGCTCCATCCCATGTATTGCTCTCGTCACATCACATCGATCATATGAGATGTCTAGTTCGAATTATGTTCAATTTAGGGATGCCCCTTTCGGGAGGGCATCAAATTGACGCCCTTTGATGCTCCCACCAAATAACTTCCATTTTTATCATCGATTTCCAAATTGATCGGGGCATCAAGCTGTTGAGAAGGCTCTTCATTGAGTAAACTCCTACCTCAATTACAATATGCTTAATATAGGACTATATCTATATAAAAATATAAATATGAAACTAATTTACATCAATCCACTATGGAACCCAAGAATTACAGTACTATTAGAAGCATTCTAAAAAAAAAGCTCAAAGAGAAAAAATTGCTCCATGCATTTTTAAAATCAATGATACCAAAATTCTCGAGGAATATCTAGATAAAAAAAATAATCACTTATTAAATTACTAATTTTTAAATTACTGCCTTGATTTCAATCAAAGTCATCTCTTATTTCCTTTAACTTCAATTTGAGCAATATGTTGAGTTTGCTGTTTTCTTAAAAATTTAACTTCACTTTCAAGTCTGAATTTTATCTAACATTCTTGCCTTTGCTTGTTATGCCAATCCTAACTTCTAAGGCTTCCAAGTGAGAACTAATTTCTTCCTTAGCATTAGTTAGTTGCTGTTTCAAGTCTTTATTTTGTTGTTCCAATCTACCCACATAACTCTGTGCATTATTTCTGTTATTGTCTAAGTTTTAACTGGCTCATATTTCCTTAAATCACAGAAGCAGTCTACCCTGTTTCTCATAATTCGACTACAATCATTACAGTGTAGCAGAGTATCATCATCAAGAGCTTTTTTACACTCAACACAAATATAAGCAATGTCATCGTAATCATTGTTGCTTGTATTAGTATTGTAAGATAACATTTTGTAAGTAGCAGTTAAACTTCTTTCTCTTTCAAAGGGGCAGAAATTACAATGTCATTTATCTCCTCTCTTTAATATTAACTCATTAGCTTGATATTCTAATTTCATGCTCTTTATCCTTTTATTTTGTAAAAAATAGGTGCTGAATTTTTCTTGAGTTATTGCTTTTACTTGCTTAATTCTGGTTTTTAATTTTGTTAGTTAGATGTTTGAATTTTTTTTTTCTTTCTTTGGTAAGGATGGTATTGCTTGCCAGATAAATATTCCTGCCATGCCACAATATTTTCCAATGTTTCTATTTTTCTTGAAGCTTTTTCTAAATTGTCATCTTTTTCTTTGCTTTGCTATTGCCTTACCTTCCATTGCCTAGCCACTTCAAGAGCCTTTAAATGACATTCAGAAATGTTTTCCTCTAATTCTAATACTCTTTCTAACTCTTTTATTTCTTCTTCTAGTTCCTTAATTATTTGGTCCTGCTTTTTTCTAAATCTTCTAATTTCTTCTCAAATTCTCTCCTTTGTTCAGTAAGTTGGTAACCCCTTTTACTATTACTTCAGTTTGAAATATATTCAAGGTAAGTGGAGCCTAATTCATAACTCTTTTACAATTCTTGGCTCATTCCCTAGTTTATTAGGGTCTACTGTCATTTGTAATTTGCCTTCATCCATTCATTTTTTGTTTAATTTTTTGTATCATCATGTTCCCCTAGGAGCATACATATTAACTTCATCCTTTCGTCAATAGACTGACCAGTAACATGTCAGATTTTTAACTTAAGTTCTTCAATTTTTTGTTTGCTTTTCTTATTGATGTTATTTATTTCTTCTAATAATTGTTTGTTTTGCTGTTCAAGTTCTGTTATTACTGTTCGGACCCATTCTAGGATTTGACCCATTCTAAGAACGGGTCAACCCATTCTGGGATCCTGAAATGGGTTGGCCCATTTCGATTTTTGCGATGTGATAATCTATAATCATTTCCGATTAT
>CAJVPI010001725.1:0-10223 GCA_910592345.1 Paraglomus brasilianum
GCAGGTCTTATACTATCCCATTACATCCATTGAAAGAAATTATAAGCGAAGGGACACTTGTGGCGAATATAATAAGTTCGATTTTACGAATTTTTTTTCATGACTCATACATACATCCTACGATATGGCCGAACACATCCAGCACCAGCGCAAAGATCCGAAAACTTGCCATCGGTGATCCTTCCCGGGCTAAACAACCCGATATGATCGGGAAAACTGTCAATAATGGTACTTATTAGTATGACGAATTTTGTCAAGCAAAATTTCGACCGGAGCCGGTATAGACAATTTAATTAATGATGGCCGGTATATAAAGGGGAAATTCATATGTGAAAATCCGTTCCTGAAAATTTTGGCCGTTATAGCAAAAACCGGTATAACCGGGGGACGGTATAAAGAGGTTTCACTGTATATATATTTTTCCATTGTTTATATTGTTATATGATGTACAACTACAATATAAGCCCTTTTTTTAGGGGAAAGATTGTCTTATCGTCCATCAAATCCTGCTGCAACCGGCGAAAGTGTGAACCTCTTGAACAAAAAGCAGATGGTAGATTTCTAGCACGATTACAAAGATCATGTCTTGAGATCGGACATTTAGAAATGAGCGGGGGTGTATGACCACCGACACGATCTACTTGGGACGGATGCTGCAAAGGACCTCTAGGAAACATGTATATGCTTGAAGATATTGGCGGGAGATATCGGGAAGCATCACCAAAATCATGCCAACACATGTGTCTTTTTTGTGCATACACACAGTAAGTATTGTTTGGATTTGTGGTTTACTGATACCAAATAGTTTACTTATTCAGATTTGTATTTATAGAAGATAAAATCGAACTCTGGCAAATGTACAACCGTGCTAGAGGGATTTTGCAATGGGAACGCACTCACAAGGCGATTGTTCCGATCTGTTATGAGGAACAAAAAAAAATATCTTTTTGATTTCGTGGTCTTGCTCTGGGATCTGAAAGTATATATTAACTGTTTTCACAGATGATTTTTATTTCTTGCTTATTGACCTCTATCCATGTTATTAGGAATGTTTGATTAATACGGTAAACATGGTTCGACAATTACAAGACGAAGATAACGATGGCATAGGCAAGCTATCGGGAAGACTTCCCCCACATCCAGGTAAACCCAACAAAGAACAACATAAGAAAGGCATCAATTCTGTTGAGGTTAAGAACGACATGTCAAGTTCTCCCATTCGATCGGACTAATAATAGTTGTTAATGTGTAATGTGAATTATTAGAAATAAATATTAAGCTGCGGCTCAATCAGATTACATCGTAACTTCCGAAAGTGAGAAGAGCCTTCACGAGTTTGGGCCATAAAGTGGCTCCTGATCTTTTCTCTGAACTCCCTCAGAGAGCTGAACCTTGTTTGGCTTGCAAAGAGGAAATTATAAACTCACATGCGATGTTCCAGTGTGGTCATACTTTTCACATGTGATGTATCTTCAGTCCGCAAAGAACGATGTCCAGAGTGTATTGTCTATGCTGTTATATCTAAGCTTGGGTCCAATAGCACTCTTATCATGAATTTGAACGACAAACGATCGTTATATTTTGTGATGAATTAAAAGCATGCGTGGATGCGGACTGTGACTTTCCATTTGACAGCATAGTTAGTAAGATCTAACATACCAACCCACCATCAGATAAGGCGAAATTCGTCCGTCTTCAGAATATTAGTAGCAGGTTATTTCTAAGCCAAAAACATTTGGCTCTTTCTTGTATGGAGCAGTGGGAACGCCAAAGCGGGTTTCATAATCTCGCCTAATAATTATTTTCAAATTGAAAGAATATTTTTCATACCTAACAAAGTGAGTATAGAATCGATATACCATGTCAGCTATTGCAACAAAAATCGTCGAAAAATACAATCTCACTCCAGAGATGGTATACTTCTAACGAACAAGTAAGCATACTGATTACCTAATCAAAAAACGTCGCAAACATTGCAACTTTATCTTAAAGCGACTAGTTTGACTATGTGTATTTATCATAGCAATAGCAATGTAAACTACAACTTGACACAGTAAATTCGGTGTACTGTTATGTGCAGTTGGCTTGAAATCAGGCAAACAGACTACAAGTTTAGATAATACACAATTAATAGTGATTTAATTCTATATTAAAGTCTAAAAGCCAGTCTATATACCCTACGATTACCAAAAACTTTCTGTACAATTACATAACTTTCAACTTGTCTAGTTCAAGGAGGTCTCTTCAAGCGTATGCTTGAAGCAATCAAAGAACTCGTCTCTGATGTAACCAAGGCCTGAGTCTATATTACGGGAATCTTGCGAGATAACTTGTTGCAACCATAATATTCTGTGAATCATCATAATCTACCATCTTCTATGGTCTAGTTTCTTGTTCCGTTTATTATTTCAATATTAATTGTTGTCGAGTTTGATTATTCTTTCTATTATCCTGACATATTTTACAGATCTTCTAATACAAAGTCCACGACATTATTGGATACGTAAATACTTCTTTAAAACCCTACAATAAAACAGATAAGGTCATTCACGTACCCCAATAAGCATAAATAAATTCACATGTGATACTATACCATATTTTGCTTGCGTTTCCCTCTTAGTCTTACGATTTGTAGCAAATTGCTCTTTGAGATCATTCTCCATTGACTTGGACTGAAATGCTAGATACATAATATTGTGCTTACGCTTTTGTCCTTTAGTAGGTTTCAAATGCTATATCACATAAATAACCAAGTCAGTACCAGGAAATGCAATGTTCGTTCATCCCCATTATACATACTGAATAGCTGCCGGTTGATGTAGCAGGTCTTGATATATCGGCAACCTGGGACTTCCACGCATCAGCCAGCTGATCAGCTGCACTGATCTCCTTTATCTGTATTGGGCCTGCCCTCCCTCGCCTTCCTCCCAATTGTTGTAGCTATAATAAAAAAACAGAACAATGTTTGGAATGACAAATCCACAGCAAGGACGCTACGAGGTCCAATTTTCTTCAAAAGTATATAAACTCAATTTCTTACCACATCATTATCAATTTTGGCCTCTGTTTGTTCCTCATGCTGTTCGTTTGATATGCTATGATCATGATAATACGCGTCATATGCATCATTATTATATTCGTCATATGCACTATGCTCGTTATACGCACTGTGGTCGTCAGATACATATTGCTTAGTAGACAATTGATACTGCTTATAATACGTATTAGAATTAACCGTGCCAGTACTGGAGACGGTCTTCTTTGGAGCAGGCAGCAGATCCAATAGCCCGCTTCCTACTTTCACCCTCTTTGTTTCTCTCTCTTCTTCACTCTCATTGCCCTCCGATATTTTCGGCAGATCAACAAATATTTTTACCGGTCCATCCAGTTTCCCTTTGGAAGACGCTTGACTTGGGTTAGTATAAGCGTTACTTTTTGGTGGTTGCGGCTTGGAAGATATGGTTTCTTTTGAGGAAGATTTGGGTGGGGGAAGGACGTTTAGTAAAGAGCATGAGTGTGATTTTGAAGTGGGAGGTGGCGAGGGAGAATCTTCATCCGCAGAAGAGTCGGAGTGATAATCAGCAACCAAAGACATTATGAGAAGTGTTTGAGAAGTAAGAGTATTGGAAGTGCACAATTTCTGTAATCACGTGTATAAATAGATCCGCAAAGAATGTTACACAATTCAATCACGTCCACTATATAGCGGTACTAAGATTTATTTATTATTATCGAGACGTTTTTCTAACAATACTCAATCTCAACTGCTCCAACTTGTCCTGAATCAAATCGATTTTTTGTTTCGTTTCCTCGATCATTTCCGTTCTGCAACAACAAAATAATTTGAACAAAGGATACATGTTTCATGTCATGTAAAAAATACACAATAATTCACTTACTCTTTAGATAATGCCTCACGAACTTTAGCCAATTGGCTTCCGGACAATTTAAGACTTGCTTTATTCTGCGGCTTGAGTAGATGGTAATCTTCTCGTAACGATCCATGGATTTCTTCGAGCTTACAAGAAATTACAAACAATAAAATTTCTGTCTGCACACCGTACCTTCAAAAACCATCTTTTCTCTAAATTCGCATACTCACTTCACTAATTCTCGCCCGCAATCCACCACCATTTTCGTCATCAATTTCCAGCGTTAACCGCTCAAGGCTTTCCAAATACACCTGCTGCTGTTCGTCAGAAGCCGGCTCCTGTTCATGAAGTAACTTTTGTAATAGTGTCATGGCTCTTATTTCTATCGTTCGTTGACGCTCTCGCAATGCCAATAGCCGTTCTCTCGCTTCGGCTTCAAACAATACTGCATCTTCGATTACATCACTAAGCTGAAATAGTTGGGCCGCCTGCGCTTTGGTGCGGTTGTCGAGGTCATCCAACCTATTAAATAACAAAAATGAGTGAGATTCGGCAAATTGGATTTCAAGCATTGTATATAATAAGATTGAATTAGCTGTAATCAGTTTGTTACAACAGATGTCCTCACCCGGTTATTATAGTCTCAGCGTATCGATTAAGATACTTGGCTAGTTGAATAACACTTATAGTCATTTCAGGCGACAAATCAGGTACATTCCGCGATTGAATGATTTGCGGTCGTCGGGGTAAGCCTTGTGAATTGAAGAATTGACTTAGTGCTTCAATTGCTGGCGATGGTGACACAACTGGTTTTTCCGATTGAATAAACGGTCTTAATTGAACAGCAGATATTGCATTTATAGCTGTCGGAAGTGCAAGTTCTTGACAAGCTACCGTTCTTGACTTTGTAAGCATTATTACGGCATAACATAATGGAGCACCATGGATTAGACATAGACCGACGAGAGGATCTGGCTCTGGTAGGCTAAAGAATCAATAGTATTGGAATTGAGTACATGATGGATAACTATCTGATTAAAACGTTCTGAATCCTAATAATGACGTTTACCCTTGATTTTGAAAGAAAATTCTTCCGCTACCAGAAACATGCGAAGCAGAAGCATGAATAGCATTATCTTGCGTAGTGGCGACCCAAATCACATCCGAATGGATATCCGCTTGCAACACCGATATATCTCCTGCCTCTATTCCATTGTCATACATTCGTTTCAATTCTCGCATCCAGGGTTGTACGCTTATTGCATGAAGTCCCTCTCCGTGGTAGACAAAAAACCTATCTGGGCAAAGTGCATCACGCACAAGGCTCGGAGAATGCTTTATTAATGGCGTATTACTTTGATGATTTGGGGTAAAATCCAAATCGATACGTTCATATAAAGTAAGACCCGGACAGTATGGTGGTAATTTCGACAACTACAATAAAGAAAAAAGACTGGATAGCAAAATATTCATAAATACAACTGTAGAATTATCATTTCTGCACGTTACCTGCCATGCGCCCTCGATTCTTTCGAACTGAATGTGTGCGTTCACAAAACCATTGTCATACGCGATTATAATCACCCCGACAGGATCAGAATCCATGTATATAATATCCGTAGCCGAATATGGGTGAGTTGATGCAATCGGTTTTGGCTTGATCTCAAAAGGGCCTTGGATTTCAATATGTTCGGGAAGAGTTGGCGCATTAATAACAACCCTTTCATTTTCATCGTCTTCAATTTGGTTCATGACTGAGCATATCCATTCTGCTTGTTGGCGGTATAGCTCATAGAGCGTTGAGTAAGCTTTCTTGTCCAGATTATAGGAGCTTTCTGCCTGTCTGAGTTTGAACGAGATAAGACACGCAAGACGTTCAAGATGTTCCCTACTGCAGATGCTTTTTGCCCATTATGTATATGGAAATTATTAAAGATAGTCCATCAAAAAACCTTCCGACAATCTACTATGTTTATTAGTGATCGACATACTTACCTTCTATTAGGTAGGAACGGACAAACGGCTCGGATATCACCTTCCTTCATAACCACATAAATCACAAAGGGGCCCCAATCATCTTTACCCTCTCCGAAGCAGAATGATACTGCGTCCTCAGACTTTGAGTCAAAGGATGCATACCGAGACGGAGGACGCGCCTTTGATGAAAAATATATTATTTGTTCAGGTTGCTTGAGATCCTCGAATACATCGTACATTCTTCATCGTAAAGAACAGAAATATATGATAAATTTTTTCGATTTCAAAAAATTGACTGCAACACTAGTGTCAGCTTACTTTAACACGCCGTCTTCTGTCAAAACAACAAGATGGCTTCCACATTCACTCAATGGATGCCATGCCACTTTCACTATTTTAATACCCTCTCCTGGCTCATGAAGAGTTCCAACATTATATGCTCTATGCAGAAATAACAAAGCAGTTTGAATCATATCGGGAAATTTTATTCAGTCACTGAAACTCATTATTACCTGCAATCATCGTCTTCTTCTTCTGTGTATTCTGGCAAAGTAACAACCACCAGTTCTGATTCTCCTGCGACAGCAATCATTCTCGCTTTATGATAAGAATCGAGAACTATCGATTGAATTTGAAATCCAATCTCCGGAATATGCAACTCCTAAGAAGTACACAATATTAACAAGAGCCGACCGTAGTAGTCATCCCCCTTATTTGAGATTGCTATCCTTTGCGCGCGGGATTGTCTGTAAACACGTACCATGTAATCAACTTGATTTAGTCTGTCTAAAGTATCCGCGATATCATCGTCATGATCAAATCTAACAAGGACAGACATTAGATCTAGAAGATTCAAAATTCGAATCTTAGACCTGATAGCAACGTAAAGTTCATTGTTCGAGAACGCAAGGCATGATTGCTTGCCGTCGACAACTATTTTCGATAAAGTTGTGCGCCAGAGTCAGTAAGAAGGGATGGTCTCTACGTGCTCAACTGAGTTTAGCTATTTGCAATCAGAGCTTATGTCGTATTGGGAAACTCACATTCAATATTTTCATTAGCTATACCATCGCTGAAGATAGGGTGCTCGTTTAACAGCTCCAACCATTCTGTTGACTGATCAAGAGGATCTGGTGACATTATTATTTATGATATTCGACAGTCTTGGAAGTTTGACATGCGCAGAAATAGTATATTTTGGAGTATTAATCATATCAGTCAAAAAGACATAGCACAGAGTTCAACTAAACAAAATAAACTACATTTTTATTCGATTGCTTTGCAAAAGCAAGTTTGCATTTTCAATAACTTTATACTATTAATTGGCTTATTATTATACACTCTTAGACCCTTAATCACTATAACTAACATTAACGCGTATGTATAGTTTGAACAACTAAAATACTTACATTCTCCAACAGAAAGGATCGTACAATTTGGAGCCACGAAATTGACATTTGATACGTCACACCATCTAGCTAAGAAATTAGAATCTGCGATTGATAATCAAAGAAGCCTTCTTGATTTCTCAATCTTCATAGACGAAGTTATCATGGAGGGGCTCTACTTTAACGTAAACAACGGTTACTTAGAAGGCATCGTACGGGGGTATAAGAGTGCCGTTCTTAACACAAATCACTACCTAAATCTCACACAATGCGAGACTCTTGAAGGTAACTATTTGTATCTTTCGCGACCTACTCACAGTTAAAAACCCAGTCTGAGCTTGTAATCAAATTTTTATACTTTAGATCTCAAACTCCAACTAAGTGCAACAGACTACGGTAACTTTCTTGCGAACGAACCCTCACCTATTGCCACGTCTACAATATCCGAGAAGGCTACAAAGAAGTTGGTCGACGAATTTAATTATGTTCGTTCTAATGCTGTTGGATCACTAGCCAAGTTTTTGGATTATCTGACGTAAATATACCAAGTTATTCGTCGTTGATGGTTACCGACTCTCAAGTGGCCGCATTGCAATTTTTAACAGAAGCGTGTTGTTCAAATAGATATGCTTATATGATCGATAATGTAATTCTCTTGATAACTGGGACGCTGCATGAAAAAGATACACACGAATTGCTCGAACGATGTCATCCATTAGGGGTGTTTGAATCCATGCCTGCTTTGTGTGTTGCGACTAACACTGCTGATTTGTATGATACAGTGTTAGTGGAGACACCACTTGGTACGAAGTTTTAGTTGGTAAATTAGCCAGTTATCTTTTGCTTTATTG
The DNA here is from genome assembly GCA_910592345.1 of Paraglomus brasilianum. Taxonomy (NCBI): domain Eukaryota; kingdom Fungi; phylum Glomeromycota; class Glomeromycetes; order Paraglomerales; family Paraglomeraceae; genus Paraglomus; species Paraglomus brasilianum. The sequence goes on from CAJVPI010001725.1 coordinate 8,089, forward strand.
AATTAATGATGTATATAAATTTTTTAATTTTCGTTTTTCAAATTCGGCAGCCCCATATTTCAAGGACTACGTATCGGCAACCGACATTGATGAAATGAACATTGAGATTATCCGTAATATACTTTACAAGACGTACTTGGAAGATTTTTACGGTTACTGCAAGAAGCTTGGCGATACTACTGGCGAGTTGATGTGTGAAATACTAGAGGTCATCTAATACCCATTCCTTGTTCTTGTAAGCTTGACCGTTTAGTGAATCTATATTTACTTTTTTTATATTTAAAACATGCATGCAGTTCGAGGCTGATCGACGCGCAATCAACATAACAATAAACTCGTTTGGTACGGAGCTCTCGAGAGACGACCGTGCAAAACTTTTCCCAAAGTTGGGAAAATTGTATCCAGACGGACATTCGAAACTTGCTCGGGCTGACGACTATGATCAGGTTAAAGGCGTGGTTGAAGTGTGGGCGGTGAGTATCGTCGACGATAAAGCACAGAGATTTAATACATATTTCATGAAAGTGTCACAACATTGAGGTTCCCACCCGATACTAACGTATGTTTCCACTTTAGGAGTATCGTCCATTTTTCGATACCACTTTATCAGAAGCCAAGACGCTCGAGGACAGTTTCTTCGAATACGAAGTGCATCTTAATAAATTAACTTTCCAACAGCAATTTAATTATGCTATCTTTTATGCATTTTTAAAATTAAAGGAGCAGGAAATTCGCAATATTATTTGGATTGCTGAATGTATTAGTCAAGGACAGAAAGAGAGGATCAATAACTATATACCGATCTTCTGATGAAGAGTACTATAACATAGATATTGAGGACTGACTAATATTGGAGGAAGTTGATGTAGTATAATTAATTTGTTTATTAAATTATTGGTGCATATAACGTGAAGTCTCTCATTTATAATATATACCATTCACGATAAATCTACGGAAATCAAACCAAACGTTCAAGTTTTATTCATAAGGACTCGATAAACATACACACTTACATCCTCGATCAACTCTTATCGTACTTTACGCCTTTCCCCCTTCATGATACTATCCGTGAACATAAGTAGGCCCACGCATAGCAGGCGCTGCATAAGGATTCAATGGATTTGCAATTGGAGCTCTCTCTACGCCTGGTGGTATTCCTTCAGCATATCCACCAGATCGATCATTCTTGAAGAAGAACTGTAACGAGAACTGTTTCGAATCAGGGTCCCAATGAGTGAAGAACTTACCTTCACCTTTATCAACCTCCTTACTCTGCACTTTAAAAGAAATAGTCTCATACGGTTCAGCAGCAAAGAGAAGGTACTGATGTGCTTTGTTAGGAGGCTCAATTCGCTGTTCATAAGCAGACATGAATCGATGGCGTGGCGTCACATCTATGCCAATCTCAGGATACTGGATTTGAAAAAGCAGCCCAAGTTGTCTTGTAATAGGATCTCGTACTTTGGTAACTTTATACCCAGGTCGACCTATCTTGACCAAGTTCTTTTTCACCTGAATTTTCTGTGCCGCTGATAATGCCGGTTGAATGTTGTTGTTCTCCTTGGCATCTCTTGCAGCTCTCCGCGCAAGGTTAGTCTGATGTTTCTTTCCTTGTGTGTGAGCCAAATAGCTACCCTCATTAGTATGAAGTGTTAAGCATAGCTTGCATTCGTATGAACCCAAATGATTTTTCATAAAGTAGGGATCTTTATTGAGATCTATTGTCTCGAGGGCTAATTTGCGTAGACGTTCTCTGCGATCAACATTGGTTTCACTGTAGCCGGCTACACCACCGCTACCGACCTTTGAACCTACAAGATTGTCGAGCAAGAGTTTGAGAAACAGACAGAACACGGAGGCGGGTAAGAAGAATATGATGCCTCGAAGCTCGAATTACATACCAACTCTGTTTTGGTAATCCATTTTTTATTGATCTATAAGCGCGAGAGATAACGAAATCATTTGCATACTTATCAAGTCTTGTGATTTAAAGCCACATAAGCCACAACAGATTATTGGCTTTTAGCCAGCAAGTGGCGACTTAGAGACATAAGTTACTACAGGGGGTACCAAAAAGTTTGTGAATTTTTTTTCCGTTACACTAAAGTTAGGCTGAAACACATTCTTCAATCGTT
>CAJVPI010001726.1:0-10215 GCA_910592345.1 Paraglomus brasilianum
TAGCTAATGGTATTGCAACCGCACCGACAACCATAGCGACAGCAACTTTAGGAATAGGCTACAAATAACAAGAGTTTATATCGTTGAAAGTCAGTATTCAATTTAAAAGCTCATATGATGATATCATATTAAGTAGTAAGACTAACCATAGTTGACATTTTCTTTCGTATTTCCCTTCCTGCAGAGACTAGTTTGGTATTAACTCTTTGCAAAGCCACAAGGTTAGATGGAGTGGGGGTAAGAGTATCGACCGCGATTTGCGACTTCAGTAGAAATGACCGCGAACAGACAAACATTTGTATTCAAATTCTTCAAGTTGAATCTCACGATGAAATCATGCAAACTAGTTATACTACCTGTGGTTGAAATTTTCTTCCGGATTTCTTGTTCTGTTGAGACTTGCGTGGTGTAATAATATTCGATGGTAGCCGCTGAAAATTACCGTCTTTATAACTCCGCGCAGATCAACGACTTTTTTGATCAACAGTGGTTTTATTATTATTTGGCGTACACATAAATTGTTTGCTGTATCGCGGGATAATTTTATATGAATATCATTTGCTCGGCTACAATTGACCAGCCCTCCGAGAGCGTTTGTTCTATGTGAAAGTTGTATAACGTTAACCATAATTGATATGTAGTAATAATGCTGTAATCTGGCATGTTTTTTATCATAGAGATTTCCGGTAATGGTATCTGAATCACTGTTGAGCTAAAAAGTCCTTGATCTGCAAGAAAACAACATTTATAAGGCGATATGTGTATTTCTTTCGTTTCAACTTTTTAGCTTGCTACAAGCAATTTTAACAAACGCTCTAACACATAAGGCTATCATAAAATCATGATTGTTAGTAATACTATTGGTATAGTTTTATATCGCGTTAGATTGAATGTGACTTTGAGCGCAAATCTTTAATACATATTGTTATTCGTAGTCCTTTATACCGGACTACTTGCCGCCGCTGGGGCAGTTGCAGCACCAGTAGCTATCCCAGCTGTCGTAACTATGACTGGATTTACAGCTGCGGGAATTACGGCCGCTTCGACGGCAGCAGCTTTTATGGGTACTTATGAAGGATATGTGGCAGCAGGAAGTGCTTGCGCAGTTTTGCAGAGCGTCGGCGCAGCAGGACTTGGCGCAGCAGGGACGGCATTATCGTCCGCGGCTGGAGCGGTCGTTGGTTTTGGTTTTGGTCTAGTTGCTGGCTTGTAGGGAAGAATATTAACCGACAAGCGCACTTATTTGCGACGGGCAGGGGAAGCTTTCTTGTAAACGAAGAACATGGGATGCGACTATTTTCAAGAGGTCAAGATGTCAACTTACGAATGAATACTCCAGTCTGTTGTACTTTAGCATGATTATATTAAATAAATTTACTCCAAGCTGAGGAATGATATTACATGCATCTCTTTTGCGATTGTAAACATTCAGGCCCGACCTTTGGATACGTTCATCGTTTGAGAAACACATAGCGAATTAACAAAATCGACCCACTCCTTTTTTGGATCCGTCTACCTTAGACGAAGAAATGTTCGTCCATGACATCTATTGAGGCAATCAATTGCCAAAACCCTTGTCCTTTCTTTCAGCAAACTCTTTCATTTTTGAAGGAAGTTTGCATGACAATCAAAACTTGCCCTCTTTTAAACGGTGAGGAATCTGATTAAGGAATTATTGATAATGCGAACATTATAATTTCATTAGCTTCAGTCCGACGAATAGAAAATACGACAATACATTATTATCTTCTCTTAATCAAACGGTAGTTAATTCACTTGTTATCCTGAAAGGGCATAGTCAATTGCGGACGAGAGTCATTTATATAATGAAATATGATTACATATTATACGGACAGACCGTTTTACAGTCTGTTTAGCTGTAGGCTTTATGGTCACTTACCGCTAAATAGAGGAGTGGCTTAGCCGATTTTACGAAATCTTGATAAGCATGAATCTATTCGAAATATATCTCTAACCCTAACCCTAATATGGTACAATAATCGACCCACAATTCTTCTAAATGTTTCTATACCATGTGACTATTTATATTTACACACCGCAAACCGTATTTACACGCACGAAGTAGTTATAGTCAATTTATAATAGAAAACGTAAGCTATAATCAGTATCTGTACACATTGTTGTGATATCCGTCCGTCTCGTTCCGAACTTTTTTTCGCCATTACTCATTTGTCATCAGAAAGGTATATATACAATATACCCCCAAAGCTTAAACAACAAACTTTCTGGTCAAAATGTATAGACAAATATTTGCACAAAAATACGCTACGCCGAGATACGCTACGCCGAGATACGCTACGCCGAGATACGCTACACTGAGATACACTACACCGAGATACACTACACCGAAATACACTATACCAAGATACGCTTTTCGACACATATCATCTGGTACCGGTAAGTAGTATGATTATGGATAAATTTATCAATAGTTAATGTACTAACTTTTACTACATATAATTAACCAAATAAAGGAAATAGAACTTATAACATCAATATGAACCCAACTCTTATCGTTATCAATAGTGTCATATGGGGGTCGGTTGGACTAAGTTGGCTTATCAGTGAAATCAGAGAAGAATTCAGAGAAGAAATCAGAAAAGAAGCCAGGACGGAAATAAATCCGATCAAAACCGTAAACGATTATAAAGTTATTTAATGATTGATCATTCCCTAATATAAGTACACAATCCTAATTTTAAACGTCTCACTCAATCTAGAAATTGGGCATGTTGGAAACTCGCGTCGACAGCTTAGAAAACTGTCCCTATAAATTAAGCGATACTGGGCTACAAACCCGTCTAGAAGAAAACAGAAACAAGAATTAAAACTCCGCTTTTACGCTTATGGAAAAAAAAATTTTTTTAATTAGTTTGTCAATAGAGGTAGACAACGTAAATTTATACGTTCCAGCTATAAAGCTAAATAAAATAAGAATACTTTTATTTGCAATATAAATAATATAAACCCGATATGGGCAACTTGTTAATTTTTGTTGATAAGCACGTACGAGTTATTAACTTTTTTGCATTCAATCTGACCTTGGGTCAGAGGAAATCACGTACAGAGCCGTTACCCCCGACGACTTGCGTCGCGAGGCTGGGCCCGTAGCCAGCGACGCGGCCCGCAACTTTCAGTTGCGGGGAACGGGACTGGATCCCGCCGGGGGCCCAAGTAGGGGTTTTGGGGGGGATCCTCCCGTAGATGAAATCTATGGAGAGCCTTACAGGCGGGGGGTAGCCCGCCGCAGCGGGGGCAGGATCCTCGCGGCGATTCTTCGCCTAGCTGGGGGCGGCCCAGGTATTCATAACAATGACAGATAAACTGGCTACTCTCACGGGTTTAGACCAAAGAGGGGCGACAAAAAAGAGCCATATTTTTCAAACAGGCTCCTCTTTTATTTCCTGAGCCCCGGCTTCCAGCATGACAATTTTTTCTTCTGTTGCACCGGTAAAGAAGCTGATAATGTCAACAGCCAAGAACTGGACAATTTACCGGGTCCTTTTTATGTGTTTCGAGCCAAAGTCCAAGAGAAAGAGCCAGTCGATATCACCCCAACTTAACTCGTAGATTTGCGATGCTGAAAATGTCTTTATCCGTTGTATCTTATTGTGCCGATATTACTAAATAAATCACAACCCTTTTCTCAATAATATTCTTTGAGAGACTACTTGGAAGCTGTTTTGTTACTTCTTTGATGAGCATTCTTTGAGCCTTATGCTCTCTAAAAGTGCCCTTGAATGTTTCGAATATACTTTCAAATTCTTTACCAAACGAATAATATTTCCGAATAACATCTACGTCTATAATTAGTAAGATTCCTCCCTGGGTCTGTGGTGCTCAATGCAGCCTCTTGTTAAATTATTCCGAATTGTGGTGGCATTAGTATCAGAACAATGCCGAGCAAGTTTCTTGTATTCTTCTGGTGCTGAATCAGGCATTTTTGTCGTAGTCTACCCATAATATCGCATATTCAAAGAAATATATGTCTGATTTTTGAATAAATTTGCAAGTATGAAAGACTTCTGGTACAATAAACGGTAAAACGCCTCGAATGGTTGATTCCAGATAATAACATTCTCTCTTGGTTCTCCTTTATGCTAGGAAATCTTAATAGTAATCTTGGGTACTGCGAGAGGAGCGGCAACTGGCAATGCGTTTATAGCAGCAGTAAACGCGTTCATAAAATTAGCAAACTGTTCGGCAACCATTTTGCGGACGTATATGGTGTGGTGTAATACGAAAAGAAAATGAGCGTATAAGTAGAAGACGTAACCTCGCTGCTACCGATTGTAGGTTTAGTAATAAGATTTTAGATGTATACCTTGTTGTGTTGTATTCAATAGTTTTCCAATTTGGTAATATACGACCGGATATATAATTAAACGCATAATTTATTTTTTTTCGTTGTGACATAAAGGATCAAGTCACCACTACTTAGCTTACGACCACGCTCTCGCTTCCTATTGCGCGCAAAGATCAAGCATGTGACCGACGTTATAAAATCAGCCATGTTAACCACGGCACTACGTGCATCGACCACCCATGTTCAAACGCGCCAACACTTCATGCCTCAGTTTTTAGGATTCTTTTCGTGATCCGACGTGTTAAACACGCTAGATAAGTTTGTTTGTTTTGCGCTCACCAAGAAGCACTAATCCAGAATGAGTTAAAAATGGCTACTGGTTAGCGCGCAAAATATTGAGATAAAAGTATTTTTAAAAAAAAGCCTTATTATTGTTGGGTTCAAATGAAGGGTGAAAGACTCAAGACTAGAAGCAAGTAATTTCAAATCTTTATGACCAATAAGCAGCCCATATTCATAGTTGCCATATTAATATTAATATTAATCTGGTGATGATGTCATAATCATCGCTCTTAATTACAATGTGGAACAAACTGAGTAACACATTCTAATGAACACCTCCTTATTACACATTATTATGTCCCCATAATAATAAGCACCTATTGGATAAACAAACCACTTGGCGCCGTTACTGAATAAAGTAACATTTTTGACAGTAACAAACAAAGCCAAAACAGTTATCCTCCCCGCCCTAAAACTAACTTGTTTGCAGTTTATATCAAGCACACGCACACACACACCAAAATAACCCAAGCAACACGAGATCTCAGCTTTCCGACTACGACGCCTTTAGTTAGCAAACAAAATATGACCGCTTCCTCTTCAGTAAGGTCTCGGCTACGTTCTCGACAGCATTTACGACAACGACTGTCACTACAAATACAACAGAGCTCCTCCTCTATATCTACCTCTACCTCTATCTCGACTTCTTCCTCGACTTCTAGCTTTTCCATATCACAATCTTCTCAGATCCGCACTCGCTCCAAACATCGTTCTACTCGTTCGGCATCTCTTCTTCCTTTTCTCCCTTTCTCTGCCTGTCTTAGCAGTTTACCTCCAGAAATAATATCGCGCATTGCTGATTATTTACTTCTAGCTGACTTCTCCAGACTAGGAAGAACATGCAAATTAATGCTTGGGCATTTTCAGCGAGATCTTCTTGTATATCTAAAGAATGTATATGGCTTATCAGTACGATCGGGATCCCTGGTACTCTTTGCTTATGCAGCACATTTACAATACAGGGCCCCAAAATTATTGGACCGAATTCTCGATGAATTTTTCTATGACTTTACGGACTCTCTACTTGATTCCTCGGATGGTGTTATTATACCTTCGGGGTCATTCTTGACATGTCGGTTTCCACAACAGACAATGTACAAACAAAGAGAATCGCGTTGGGCTACGTATTGGAGTGTGCTGTATTCGCTTGACAAACAGCCTAATTTAGACCCGCCTTGTTTCAGAGATGATAGAAGAGAAGATGAGTATATGGATGAGGGTAATGAGGATGGAGTGACGTCGAGAAGAAATGGAAGAGACGGTAGAGACACCTATGCATGCAGAGCAGACTTGACATTCGGGATTACTAGTGCGGCAATGGCAAGTATTGGGGTGGATGTTAGTGATACTCCAACCGATGGATTGTATTCTACACAACAGCAGGGACTTACTCTCTGTAAACATTCATCAGGACCGAATGCAATCAATCATACAATGCTAAATCCAAAATTGCAATTCCTGGAGAAATACACAGCTCGTATGAACGCCAAGTTTGCCGCAGCTTGTGGTGTGTTGCAGATGAGTGATAATGGGAATGAGAATAATAGTAATAATAGTCATAACGGTAGTAGTGATGACATTGATGTCACTAACAATGGCATTAGCAACACAGAAACTGGTGGTAATGACAACCACGATAATGGAAGTAGAGTCATACAAGAGGGAGGAAGGACAGCAGATTGGTTCCTGGCTGATGTGAGACAGAAAAAGACATATCGCATGTTGATAAGTCAAAATATTCGGTACGGGGATGTTGCATTGTTGAGATTTTATTTGGGAAAATACGGTGCGCCTGCAAACAGAATTATAAGATTCACAGCTGAGGTGAGCATTGATTTGAATAAAGTCAGAGTGGGATGGGGGCATGGGTAGAATGGGGAGCAGAGTGAGGATTAAGAGAGCAGTAAAATCAACGAGAGAGAATACGACGAAAGTAAAGATTTTCAAATAAGAATCGGTAATCTTATTGTGCTAGTCTACGTCGAATAGGAAGAGATTCTCTACTATGCACATTGATTCTCCCAAGACCTTTTATGCTTTTCCAAATACTTACGCATTTATTCTCTCTTTTTCTTCCCTCAGGAACAGATATGCCTATTTCAAGATAGAGAACTAATGGGACTGTTAAAAGAATACGGTATACGAGTTCTCCTGTCCGATTAGCTTATCTCGTCCAGCAAACGGTTCGCTTCTCATTAATTTTTTGCGAGAGAACATCGAGTTATAATAAGAGAGCGATTATGTAATTAATGTACAATTATGTAATATTGGAGGGTTGAATATTATATTTGCTACCATTTGTGGTGTTATATAATGGCTGATGGACAATTTTATTGTATTGTAATGTATATTTGATGTATTCTCAAAATGGATTTATCTGACGCCGGGTAGAGACGGGTGGATTCGTCATTAGAGTGTAATTTTGACTTTTTAGATATTTGATGATCGAAAAGCTGAGAATATTCGATATGAATAATTCTCATATCAAGTATAAAAAAACAAACCAAAACTATCAGACGGTCAATAAACAGTACACTGTATTGATCATTGATCTGTATATGAATGCAATGCAATGTGCACGTTTAACATCGACGCCGCTACGCTCAATATAAATATTGGTATGATCTTATGAAGAAATAATGGATAAGATTGGTTCAATATTGTTTAAGAGTATTAACTGTTCGTGGCTTTCTTATAACATGTGAATTCTGCGACTTCTGCTCGTTTTAAAGTTGTTATTGCATACGGTATATCTGATTGGTGTGTGGTCATATTGTCACGGGTTTTGAGTTGCATTTTTTAATTAATCGTAATTGAAAAAACTCTTACTTGACACTAAATCATAATAATAACACATTTAATATAGGGCTATCTCTGTATAAAAATATTGATATGAAACTAATTTATATCAAATCTATTATGGAACCAAAGAATTACAGTATTCTAAAAAAGAAAATTGCCCCCCTTATAAATTCTCGAGGAATATCTAGATAAGAAAATTTTACTTATGAAATTTACCAAGAAGAACGAAAAATAATAAATAAACGAACATTAACGGCAACACAGTAAACGCCAATGTAACACTGCACGAAAACTCAATCAACAAGAATGAAATGACAAGTCATGAAAGATGTTGCTCGCAAAATAGAAAGATTGTGTAAACCTGCTGGCTACCGATTTGCTATACCTATCGGGAAATTAGGAAACTCAAGTTTTATGGCAACGAATGCGTGGGTTATACTTATATACCAGCCACTCCTGAATAAGCGGAAAAAATAAACAAAGCCTTACAACCTAACCAAGATAACTTTATTGCTGAAAAAAGCAAAGTAATTGCTAAATTACATCACCTGGATATACAGTTGTTGATGTTAAGAAATATACTAATAGGTTGGAAGAGCTTGAATCTTTTACGTAGGCCTGTTCAACCGACCGGAGGATGTTTCTCAAATTAGCTTCAGCACGCTGTCCTTACTACAATTAAGACTTGAATCTAATTCACAAGTGACCTTATTATTATGCTGCAGTCACACTCCATATACGCAAAACCCCGTAGTTTTACGTATCCAAGTAAGGTACCCGCGAAATAATAACAACAACAATTATTAATCCGTGGAATCGAGGGGAAAAATACTAATATTAAATTTAAATTAAACAGGCCTCGATTGGTTTTTCGACTAGTCGGAAAACGTCACTTGTCTCTAATCAAACTAATTAAACAAATAATATAATATCGTTTTCAATAATTATTTCGAATAACTTGACAGCTACCATGTACAGTTAAAATAATATCACCTGCGACCGGGTGGTCACTTCTAGGAAGTATCCTACTTTGATTATTATTTCAACGATGAACGAAAGTAAAATCGATAACAATTATTTTGATATTTCCGTGAATATTTAACAATAATTTATTTGATTTCTTCTACAACTTCAGTTGTCAACAACATGAAGAATTTACGATGGGATAAATGTCGCTTATGTGTATCTTCGGTGGGGCTAAAAGTGGTAACGCTGTAACGCTATGCTATTCAATAAATTTGTGACGACTGCCGCTAAAAATGTAACGGCAAAAATAATTTCATACTGCGGGATTTTGTTATCTAATTCAGCACCATAACAATATGGGAAAAAATCTCCAGACTTAAGAAAAGAGTCAAAGAATTATCACGACAAATGGCAACTCAAACTCCCACTCAAGGCTATTAGTGACCTGAGGAAAACACGCATGGAATAAATGTGTTGAAAAATATAAAGGCGAACAAAGAAAGCACATTTTTGGAGAGTAAACAGCGAAATTTTACTGACAAGATTTCAATTGTCTAAAGCCACGGAAACATAGGTCAAAAGTTAAGGAATACTAATATCATTAAGAGACTTATATGCTCTTGATATTACGAATATGGCTGTATCCGAACGGATGAGTTCCTTTATCTGTGGAGAATCCGGTATATCGCGCATATATGACATTTGTTCAAGAGGTGTAACAGTGCCAGTACGATACTTTCTATATTTGAAGTCCTTCGCGATATCTCCGACACGTTCCTGCCATTGTAAAAATAGACGTGAGTTGTGAACAAAACTCTTTACTGTTGACTAAAGAAAATCGCATACTTCTAAAACCACAAGATGGCCAAGTAAGCAAAATCAGCTAATAAAATTGTTGCTTTATCGATAACCATTTTCGTCGTTTGGAATGTCCAGGAACAGTATATCCATCATATTTCAAGTCCATGAAATATGATTGCATCAATCGCCTGACATCACAGAAGATAATAATAGTTTAATATACACATAAATAACAAGTTTCTTATAATATTACGTTATGTACCCACAACTAATAATATGCCTGCTCGCCTGGGCCTCCTTTGCTTCATAGTTGCTGATTGATCGATTTTCGGCTTTTATTTGTACTTTCAGCTCATCTTTCCTACGTTGTAACAGCATCCTACCAAGAGATTTGAATTCCGAGTTTAGTATTGATATACTAATACCTTCTACTACACAACTAAGATCTGGCCTCATGATTTAGTGATAACTCATATTTATATATTTTTTTAAACCAGTAAATATTTGACGGGTGATTGGGTGAAGAAACATGTAGCAGTGCTCATCTTCAGAAATCTTTGTTGGTGCAATGTCTGGAATACAGTTGTATCTTAATGTGTTAAAAATAATTACAATGTAACTCTTATGAGTAAACATAATGATAAAAAAAAAGAGTTAACTTACAAATCATGCACATGCTGCTATTCTGCTTAAATTTAGTTTACCACCATTCATGAAAACATCATCACCAAGAAAATGGTTAAGATATGCTTCATGAAAACTTTGCAAAATTTCCTGTGAAAGAGATCTTGTGGGGATAACTCTCCCATTCTTGAACAGTGAATAATGTGGATAATGTTACGGTCGGTTGGGGTTTGGGAGAGCAATTAATCTGTCGCGTAGGGGTGTTCTTCCGACCGGGGGATGTTACCAGATTAGCTTCGTACTACCGCCCTTAATACGGTAGTTGTTCAATTAAGACTGAATTCTAATCTACA
>CAJVPI010001727.1:0-10211 GCA_910592345.1 Paraglomus brasilianum
TTTGATTTAAAGATAGTATCTGGATTAGAAGCCATAATTTGATTGCAATAGTCAAGAAGTTTGTTCAAAGAAGCTTTGGATGCAGCATACTTGTGGACTGTAAGAATATTATGTTGAATCCATTCACTTTGTTTATCAATCAAGTAAGTTTCAGTTGCAGTAAAAAGATCAAGTAACTCAAACTTGCTAGCTCCATCCAAAATGTTGAACCAACCCATATCCTTGCAGGAATCGTAGGACATTTGCCCAGTGTAGATATACCTATAAATCATTAAATTGTAATGTATTCAGACTGGACTGCGCAATAATATATACACATCTTTGTGGCAGTTTTATGAGATTTACCTGAGCAATATTTCGAAAACGTCAGGAGTTACATCTTCAAACGTTATGGCTGCTTTTTGAACTTCTCCAGATGTCTCTGTATTTCCAGTTAAGCTGTTCTCGAGAAATTTGCTTCTTGTACATAGTACCAATGTATGAGCGAAAAAGATTTTGCTATTTGGCTCCTTTCCAGCATGGATTGAAATATCTGTATATTTGCCACTTTCATACAGTCTCTCATAGTCAGCGGCAAGAACCGAGGACAAGTCGACGGTGTTATTCATCATTAAAAGTGACGACGAGTGAGTGATAAGGCTTTTAGTTTTAAATATCGTTAGTCTGTGTAACATTTGTTATCTGATATATCAGCGAACTTTGTGTTACGTGATTAATCCCTCCGCTAAAAAAACTTTATTTTAGTATGACCACTCATCGAAGATTTCTTCCGTGGACAAATTCTCTGTACAATTATCTGCAGTTCTTTGGCTAATCGAAAGGCTGAAACTATGTGTTAATTGATTCTATCAATCTGCCCTAAATTATCGATTTTTATTCTTATGCTTGTATTGGCCAGCACAATTCGTTCTACATAGAAACAAGTTTATATAAACTTAGTAAAACTATCTTTGGAGATTATTGTCAACACGCCCATTAAAATATCAGACAGATGATGTAAATGTGCTAGTTCTTACCCATTTTTTTTTTGTAATTTTTAACACCAAGCACGATTAACTCATTAGATTCATGGGTTATTAAACTTTAGTCTGCGTGTACAGAATAAAGCAGACTCTGCTAAAAACACTACCGGTATGTTACTGTTTTGAAAGATACGCTTACCTGATATGGTAATGTTAGACGTGCCCACTCACAGCTACTTAAATTTGTAATAAACCGTATTGATATAATGCAGTCAATTTTATCAGACTAGCATTGGCAACCGTCACGATTAAAGCGTTTTTGTTTGATAAATTATCTTCCTCAATTATGAGCATTATGTGCAAATACACATACTGTAACTGTCGCATTCTACTATTCAAATGAAGATGTAGGATTCACGTTTCAAGTCAATACTCAAAAAATAATTGCACGAGTATGCAGGATTTTATTTCTACATGGACTTTATTATTAATTTATTATGCTTTGCTTAAATGTGCCCCTTAGAATAAGCAACTCTCCCCTTTTCACTGTGAAGGATACTTGATAAGATCGTCAACTTTGATTAGCGAACGATACGTAGAGTACGTAGTATAATTCAATCACGTCAGCAAATATTTGTTTTATGCTTTTTCTGCAATCTTATAAGTCATAACGTACAAAAAATTTATAACAACTCTGGAATATAATAATAACACGTGCTGTGTTTACCATCATGAATTTGACAACAGAAACTACATGTGCATATTTGCGAGTGAATGAAATTGGTAAATACATTATTAGCAGTCAATCATGGTTTTTGTTAAAAACTATTGCAAAGATTGATGTTATTATCTAAAAAGTAAATTTACGCACGAGCCATAAACAAACTGTAGGTTTAAATAACAGACAAATCGTAAATTAGAGATTAAATTTACGCGAGGAGAATACACGTACTTGTTACACCTTATGAGGTCAAACTTTATACAGAACGATTGCTTGCTATCGTTGTACCCTGATGCTATCAACAGCTTCAAAGCTTCCAAACCATATGGTTTAATCTAATCTTTATCCGCAGGTGTACAAGAAATTTTATGAAAAGTTTGTTTATTTTGTAAACATATCCGTATGGTATTGCATCGTTAAATAGAAGAGACGCCTATTTTTTGGATATGATCGGTGATCCCACGCTGATTACCCGTAATTTGCAGTCAATATCTATACGTGGATAAATAACAGAAAAGTTGATGAAGAATTGGCTTGATACAATGTAAGCCAAAAGGGTTTTTATAGTATTGACCTCATTGTGGGACATCCTACTCAATTTATGAAAAGGCAGGTTCTATTCCTGTGAGCATTGAAAGATACGGCCTCTCTAAGAAACGGAGAACGCAAATTTAAAAAAGTTGGTGAATGATTTAATGTGCCATTGACAAAATTTTAGCAAAAATTACAGTTAAGTGTTTGAAGGAGAATAGGCAGGGAAAGAAAATTAGTTGAACAAAAACTGATTGGATAGCAGTTTATTTGAAATTATCTGTATAACTATGTAATGAACTCCGAGTTATATGGGTATCTGAACATGGGATATTCTTTCAACATCATCCTTATCTTTTATCTATCTCATAATACAATCAACAGTAGATGTAACGAATACGCCTTCGGGCAATTGCTTCTTCTTTGTCAACAACGGGATTAAATTGTCCAAGAAAACAAAGCTCTACAACCGTGTAAAGTCAAATCCCGTTATATCGTACGTAGCAATTATTTTAATAGCTAAAGGCTTGCTCATAGCAAGTTTTTATAGCAATGAATGATTTAGTTAAGACAATGAATGATTGGGCTGTAGTAGACGGCGATTTCTTTTACAGAAGGTCGAAAAAGCCTGTTGGTAACAATATAGAAGCATCCCCAACGTCAGGACATTCTATCGGCCGATACTCTCCGTTAACTGCCCCAAGTGTTATATTGATGAAAGTATCTCTTACTAAAAATACTAATACTTAACATGTCACACAACAATCTCGTAATGCAATTTAGGTTTGTCTGTGTCCCCCAATCTAACGAAAAAGTTTTCTGGTGCATTGTCATACAATGCCGATCACTTTTCAAGGTCAAACGATGCCCCAGACACACTCACTTTTTAGAGAATGCAAATCAGTCTTGTCTTAAAATATTTTCTTATTAGGCTACAAAACATAAGCATAGCTGCACATCTATCTTCAATATCTTAGAGATATCGCGTTATCAAGCTGGCATATACCAAGGAAGGCATGCATTCAATAAATTGCCTCACTCCACTTTTGGATACTCTACTTCAGTCGTAAATAAAATACAATTCATGTTAAACTGAAAGATTCATAAACGTCTTTGGGACTTTGTCGGTTGTATTTAATTGCATAACACTCTTTTAACATTCGACTTGAGTGTTACTAACAAAGAGGGTTACAATATCCAATTTTCCGGTAAAGCCCCCTATGTTGGTGAGCCAGGGGCTTTTCCGGAATACTTGGGATATGGGTTCAGTTACTAGTACTTAGTAATTTACTACGACGGGGTAATTTTAATCAAGAAGACTTTGAACAAGCTGCGTTTATCGATGACGTCTACTAATATTACGATCTGCATGTTTCTAAAAGAGTTGACACTGCACGGATCAATATACCGGTCTGTTCAATTTAGTGCGTCATACATCTGCCTGTTTCAAGGGGTTGCTACTATCATTTCTTATCACCATACTAATCGCAAGTTAATATTACCAAAAGCGTCCTCAATGCCTGCTAATTGATTTGTACCCCTATTTTTGTGACACAACAGCGGACTAATTGCGGCGGACTAGAGACAAACAATATATTAAAACCAACTTTCCATTGGGGTTTATTTAGTCCATGCCAAAGTGTAAAACAGAACACACCAAAAAAATATATACAGACAAAAGAAGAGAAATGCTTTTACATTACAAAATAAGAATTAAACTTTAAATAAATATTATCATTGAAGTGTGATAGCTATTTCTGCGTTGGCCCTAAGAGATCAGAAGCAGTGTTAGAAAGCAGTTGATAAGGTGCAAAACTAATACCAAGACACTTTTTGTATGTACCCATTGCTGATTCCTCCAGAAATACGGTAAGCAAATTGATGCATAGGAACAGCGTTTGCTCCAACATATTGTCTGTTTTGTCGCGTGTGTAGTTGTTTATACAACTGTTCGAGCGGTTCATCATCCAAATTATTGAGCACATGACATGTTACTGAATTTTTCCCACATCTCAACCAGCCTTTGACCTGTTATTTGGAACATTGACGTTAGATACGTGAGAATTGTCTTATCTAGGAGGGCAAATCCTCTATTTGTATATATATGTATAATACGTACGGCCCACGTAATTACGAGATAATGAGGTTTTTGCGTCACGTTTTGGATTTCGTAAACGATAGCACCTTTGATAGCAAAATTGCCCCGAAACGCACTTTGGTATATAATGCGGTTGTAAGTAATAGAAAATTCTTTTCTTGTAATATCATGGACTTTTGCTTATTAAGATAGAATTACTTACATCGTCCTCGTGTTCTGAGGCCCTACATTCTCTGCAACATTTTTTTGGCTTCCTGTTGTGAAAACTCGAGGGTTTTCAAGACTAATACTGTTATGTTGGTTGTTAATTTTTACTTTGGTTCGAATACGTAACATTTTTTTGATGAATTTGCAGAACTCGGCAGGTTTGACGTTAACGGGTACCGGTACCATTCTAAGATATTAAGTTTTGATTGAAAAGGAGAGTAAAATCTGATGACTTACAGAACCAGTCTTGCAAGTCTGAGAATATGAATTTAAAGATGAAGATGAAGAGACAAAAAAACACCTTCAACTGATTATTTATAAGATTTTGCTATCATATGACTTATACGTATGCAATCACTTCGTCCATAACTGCATGTGCATAAATAATAACTGCGTATGATATTTTAGGTAACAACTTGATTCTTCCTACTTCTGTACTTATTTCAATGGGGTCACAAGTGCATTAATGCTTTGACAATGTTCTCATGCACCTTTCCCCAAAGTCATTTGAAACGTGGCGTAGGAAAGAGAATAAAGAAGAACCCCTTCAGATGCTGCGCAAACCATTTTTATTCGTTTCCGTACGGACATTATTTCCATTTTTTTTTTAGTACTAAATGATTAAATAGAAAAAATTTATATTACTGGATTTAGAAATGATGAATGCGTTTGTAATTAAATGAAACAATAATAGTAATAAGTACTTTGATAATGGCGGCGGCACAAGACTAACATACCATTGCATTGCCAGTACACCGAATAGAATTCTTATTATGTAAATATATTCATTATTCTATTATCGCTTTCCATATTGATACAATTGATGAGTGTATTATTGAAATGCATTTTGGTTGTGCTGGCGTGAGTCCGCAGTATTCTGTATTACTACCAATAGAGTTTTAACTATCGAATATGTACTAGCCGTATCAGCTATTTTAATGTGTTGCATTAATATTTGTATACAGATTCGAACAAGTTTTCACACACATACATGATAAGTTGACTTCGATATCAGTTCCTTACATTATCCCCGCCTTTAATACATAGTAAAGTTGTCCCAACATTTTTTTGTTTCATACCATTGAAGAAGTTGTTCTCCAAGAAACGTAGTCACACGAACTATTTGTGTAATGCCTATAGTCGTACTATTTTGAGGCAAAACCAAGCGAATGACCAAAATCACACTAAATGATGATATCATATGGAACTTTATAGAACAAAAAATTTTTATTATGTTTCAAATTTGTCTAAACACACAATGGTCTGGTTTCTGTAAACCTTTCCCATGCATGCTGGCATTAGAAACTAAAGATAGTAGCGTTTGAGATAAGTTGCAGACTATAAATAATAAAGAATGTCATCTAATCATGCAAGACTATTTGCGACTGAAAAATAATAAAATTAACATTATATTAGTTAAATGAAAAAGTCATACATTGCTCATGCTGGCTATTTTAGCAAGTCAATGCCTATTACTATTGCTAAAAAATTTGTGTTAAAGTTTAGTGGCTATTTAAACAGGGAAATATATGCTACCCTTTTATTTGCTGCACAAATTATCATATTTATTGCGAGTTATGACGAACGTAAACTTTATGCAATTCATCAACTAAATGCATTCAATCATGGTACAATATTGTTGTACGTGTCAACTGACGCAATAGGTGCAATTGTATAAGACAAACTATTGCTTTTTTTTGAATGAATGGAGTAATTTTAACAAAGACAAATAATTGTTACGTAATGAAAAATTTGGTAGGCGTTTATTGTCAAACCTGTACGATTGTTTGACGCCATGTTTCAAGTTTGCAATTAGTCCATATTTGCGAGGACAAAGACGCAAAAAAATTTTGTAATAATATATAGAGACATTTGTTTGTAACAAAACATTTGCCATTTGTTCTACGGACGGCAAATTCCATAATAAATATTAGCGACTAAAGGAGTTATATAGCTTAGTAATATTCTCAGTACGCCAATAAGTCGGTTTGTAATACATGACGCAATTCCTTCAACAAGTTGTTATATCGTATGACCAAAAGTTGTTATGAATTAAAGCGCTAATATATATTAGAACCAACAACCAGAATATTACAACCATATGATCCAAAACAACAATACGTCATTAAACATTCTACTAGATCATACGACTTGCGCAGTATCATGTCATTAGATCATACGATTACCGCAGCGAACATGTCATTAGATCATACGATTTAAGCAGCAAATATTATGTCATTAGAATCATATTATTAAAAAGTAACTATTTACAACAATCGAATGTACAGATACGTGTCTGAAAAATAATTGTGGTCACAAGAATTGAGCTAACACACAACATATATCATGTGTACTGGGCTAAAAAAAAGTTTATTATAACTAATGTTATTTTATTAGTATAGAATCCTACTCTCACTATTTGCTAAACAATCTTACACGTGTTTTGACTAAGTGAATCATGTTAATAACATGCTGCTGCGGAACTGCTTCTATTCCTCTGTCAGTATTTTGAGGCATTCTTGTTCAACTTTATTTTATAAGTTGTTACAAGTTTTTGAGGGGTTTAAATCAGGGCTGTTCGATGGCCAGTCAATTATATTTACCCCCCTTTTGTTTGGCAAAAAAAGAAACCTTGGTAATTTGGGAAGTATGCTCAGAATCGTTACCTTCTTGCAGCCTCCATTTCTTGTGATTGCATATTCTGAGCTGCAGGTAAAAGCTGGTTTTGTAAATATCAACATAGAATTAGCCAAGAGAGTGATGTCCATTGAATTACGTGGTATATGAATACTATCTATCGTCTTGCTTGTCTATTCGACTATCTAGGCACATGCTAAGGTATCGCAGCGGGCATTATATAGATGCGATTATACATACCATATTATAACACTGATAAATTCAGTTGGTAATTAGTATGGTATAACATGCCTGACATTAAGATTGCTAGATTTCACGACTTCCTATTATTAGTGTTTCGAGTAAAAAAGTGTCGGAGGCACAGCCACGGAGGGAACGTCTTTGACTTTCAATAATATATGGACACAGCATGAACGATCAAAAGGTGTGTTCGGTTATATTAATATTTAATACTAAGCATAAAGAATGTAGACGTATTAGTATTCCAATGTTGCTATTACAATTACTATTATTAGGTAAACTAGCCTTGCGAAGACTGACGTGTTAGATCTGTGGACATTAGCGTGACACTTTATTACAGGGGTTAAGATACTCCACCCTCAAATAAAGAATTAAGAGAAGACAAGATAACCGAGGGCCTGATTGATGACAAAATTTTAAGTAATGATTAAATAAACGATACTTAATATTAATGGCAGTGGTATACTAAGAGGTTTTCTCTTTCGATTCCACGTTTTCTTATCAGTGAAAATGTTCAGCAATTAATTGAACAGATGTCCTGCATCTATTAATGTCTTGTTGACGTTGGCTTGTAATAGCTTTTGGTTGAAACTAGAGCTAGACGTGGCGTCGATGTTATTTATTTATACAGTATTAACTTGCTTTTCTTGACAACCCAAAAGACTCGCAATATACTGTGAGGAACTTTTGTATATAATGCTGCGACGTCTGTATAATGTGAAACAATGTCGTCAGGATTTTCAAAGAAATGTTACAGGCATCACGTACGTAATGAGGATTCTAATTTCAGTGTATCGTGAGAATGTGTCCACAAGATTTGGGGTAAATTTTAATGGAAGTTACGAAGTTGAACTATCTAGCAGAATCTCGTGATGAGGTCGTCAAGATACTGGTCGAAATTAGCAATTTGTTGGTGACATCACGACGAGGTGTTTGCGATATTTTTTGATAAATGTCACGTGGTTATCAACACAGTGTCCTGCAAATCTCGCCAGGGACATTTTTAAAAAATGCAAGTTTCTGTAAAGTATCTGGAGCGATTTGTCATAAAATGTTGGGGTTTATGCACTCTTCGAAAAGTTGAGATCAAAAGATACATTTATAAATGAGTTTCCATATTAGTAAATGCATTTGTCTCACATCTGCATAATAATTGTGGGAGCTTATGCTGAAATCCGGCTGAAGCTGAAACCATGATCTTTCAGGTTCTATTGTCTAACCCCATTGGTTAGTTTCAACTTCAACCAACCAGATTTCAGCATCAGCCGCGACAAATTTTCTCACCACAAAGAATGCACATGTCAGGCATACACAAACTGATTTGGTTTAGATGCATCAAGTAAAACTTCTCATGCACAAAGGCTTTATGTGAGATATCACCAAAATTTGGGGAGGGTTGAAATCAAGATGCGCGCAATCCATTCTTTTCTAATTGCTTGCAAACTTCGAGAATTTAAAATTTATCACGAGTAATACTAAAACGACAGATAATTTTGCTTTTGGTTAACAAATACCGTGATGAATCCAACTCATAACTCTCGGAACCGGTTTATAATTTTCGGAGCGCGGACTGGTAAGACCGATTTCATCAAATGTTGGGGTTTATGCACGAGATCAAAGATATATTTGTGAATGAGTTTCCATATTAGGTATCATTTTGAGTATTATTCATATGTACTGCATATCTGACTTCATTGATAAAAAAATTTTCACTTTGCATTTTTCCAGATGAGTTACGCAGCGCAGTTTTTTTTGAGGGCATAAGTCAATTCCGAGACTTAATTGGACAAATTGCTCATTATAAACTGGTTTCTAGCATGCAGATAAACCGAATTTTCCGTGCCGATATGCAAATGAAATGCAGAAAAGCTCCTTCATGTGAGTTTTATTGTGAGCGTATCGATAATAAAAAATCTCTTGGCAAAACGCGCTTTCATTTATTAAATAAAGAGGATGACAATCATTATTTAAAGGCCTGCTTCTGAATTAAAAAAACTTAGTTCCCGCGATTTTTTATCGAAATGTTGTTAAGAAAATATCCTTTCTCCTAATTGTTGTTTATCACTAATCTTTACACTCAACTATTTTATTATAATTTTTTTAGGGCCTTCGTAGGAAAACCACTGCTTATTCAAGCAAAAAAATCTTCGCTTTTATATTGGACACCAACGGTAACAGGTGGCAAAACGATAATTTCACTTGAAGCAAGGAATAAAAATAACGACCATCAGATTTGGGTGTTAAAGCCAAAACCTAATACTGATCAAGTCTCCATCGTTAACCTAAGCCAAGGTGGAGGTGCTACTTTTCTTGCCGTTACATACAATCCGAACTCAACCAATTTCTCCTTGGAAGATTACGAACCGACAGCGAAAAAACAAAAATTCACAGTTGCGCTTGACAATACATTTGCAACTTTTACTACTGTAAACGATTCCAAAGATGCGACTTCTTCCGATGACAGTCTCATTAGTGATAGTACAATCGGTGCATATGGAAGTGATAATAATGAATGGAATTTAATCCTAGTTGATCCTTAGAATATTTATCACAGCTTCATTTTGTTTTTCAATTTTGAGTAAAATAAATGACAGGATAAAGTTACACGAAGAGGCTTTTCCCTCCCTTTAAATCCTGCTTCTTTCTCATTTTTACTTAGCCGGCCTCTTACTCTCAATATATTTGTTTTACAAAAAATAATAAAGATACATGATTTGACCTTTTTAATTATGTGTATGAATGTTGTACCTCAGTTGGGGACCCGTCTCAGTTCTGGACTGAGACAATGACCAACTGTCTCAGTTCTGGACCGAGA
>CAJVPI010001728.1:0-10197 GCA_910592345.1 Paraglomus brasilianum
CCCCCGGTCGGCGAACGCACCTACACGAAAAGATAAATTGCTCTCCCAAAACCCCCATTTAATTCCCGACCGTAACACACAGTATCTTACTTTGCAGTGGGGATTGTGCTTTTAGAGCTTTTGGAATCAGGTGAGTGAGCACACTATTTGTGTGAAGTAGATGCACTATAAAAGTATAATGGTAATTGATATTAATAATACATCTGATATTTAACAGCAATGAATAACCTTAACGATATCAACGTTTCAATATTAAGTACTCGCCACTGATTGTGTGTGTAGATGAAAGCAGATTCTCAAATAAGACCTTGAGGGATTGCATTGCATTATAATAGAGTAGTAACGAGAATGCAATTAATACACAATTAAGCCAATGCTTAATCAAATACACAATAGCTAATATGTAGAGTCGTGTGTCATATTTGCTCTATCTACCTGGGCATATCGGTATTTTTAGTTTTTGCCAAATGCCGTGTAACAATCCAGAAATAAGCATCATAACACAAGAACACTCGATTGTTGCTCGTTCTCGTTATTATCTTATCACTGTGGCTTATGCAGAGCTCAAATCACACCAAGGTTTATCCTTAAGCCATAATCACACCATCATGACTTCTAGAATATTATAAGAAGGGGCGTTTAAGTATGGGATGTTCTTGGATATAGTAGATAACATTATTATTTATCGTCAAGACTTCTAAAAATTTATTTATTTTACATGGGGTCGCGCACGGAGAGAAAGGCATGATTTACTAGAAACTATAAGACATATCGATAGTCAGAACAAATTTGCTAAAACCAATTACTTCAGAAACAAACCAAAAAACTTGCAATAAATACATCATGCGTAAATAGTGAGCACCGAGAGTGAGAGAGTGAGAATGATACGTGGATATTATTCTGCAACTAGACTTAATAATGGTGAGAATAATGAATAATTAGAAAACCTCGTAAAGCTGCCAATCAATCAATAGCTTACAAAGGACAAATGTAAACATACACATATTTTAGTATCCGATATATAATAAAGATGACGGATAATGAGAGGTGTTACGTCACTTGTCGAAAGCTTGGTGCCGTTGCGAAGAGGTCTGATGCAATCCTGTAAGAGGAATTGAATATGACTCGGTTCAACACTAATTTTTCGATTGCAGAGTCGGCACGCAAAATCGGCAAGGGTCCTCCCGATTCTTGAGAGAACGAGGGAGCATCGCGGGCTGCCAGGAAAGAAAAAGAATGGCGAACAATGTTTTATGGCATTCTCTACCAAATTCTGAGAAAAAACGCAAGCAATGATTGAATGGTGAATATCTTATTCCAACTTGTAGCAAATATAAAGCATGTAACTTGGTATGACTTACATATTTTGTTTTCAACTTATTCATTAATCGCGTGCGGTTTTCGTTGGCAGCCATTTTGTTTCTCGGTAAATTTTTATTTACGTATTAAAGTATTAACAAATGAGAAGTACAGCAAGTTGTGTCGACGCCAATGGCTCATACAATATTGGACAAGCAGACAAGAGACTTGACGAAAATTGTAAACTAGCAGATGAATTAGATTCTTCGACAAAGTTGCTTCACAGGATAAAACCCATATGACTAATGGAAAACCTCAATCATCTGAATTGTGTATTGAGATATCCGATAACGAATGCTGGCTCAATAAGTATAGTAAATCGGATAACGATAATAAGCAATGTTGTTTGCTTTATTGTCGTATGAGAACCAATAACTCTTATAACAAAAAGCATTCTGCATATGTTTGAAGGTTTTAGACTAGGATGTATCGAAATATTGACGTAACACAGTGATAAACAAGTTAACTCAACATCTAATCACTGAGACTGGATGCGTGTACAGTGGTTTGATAATGACACTAACGTACAAACAACACATATTCCGCTAGTGACGGAAATGACAAGTATTTCTTTAGTAGCCACAAAAATAACGTTGTTGTGCTAATCAAAACTTTGGTTGGTTGATATAAACTTTCAATATCAACACAATCTATTTGTCTTGTCGTTAATATTGTCGGCAGCTCTTCTTTTGAACATTCAAATTTGGCAAAGACTTGATCAATCTATATTAATATCATTATCATCGTCTTTGTATTTACGATACTAGTTTGTATATTCAAAACTTTGCCAACTTTCAGCATTTAGGCACTAATTACTATAATCACCTGATAAATATATTAGTTTTTTAACTAAACTACTATAAACAGCCTGCTTCTAGAATATACTGTATATTAATAAATAAAATAATGTACGGCTACTTTATTAGTATTAAACATTAATACATCCTCTATCTCCTGATATTTTATTCTTTTTTTATCGGTTATATCCTGCTGTAGGTCTGGAAAGATGTCAATTTCGAATAATTTAATGCTGTTTGTATTAGTATATCTGATAAACTGTTAATGTGGTAAGATTCCAATATAAATAGAATTTTGTAACCAAGGCTGATTCTAGTGACTGAGATGTCTTAGTATGGAACATACCTAATACTACATTCAACATCAATTAGCTTGTTTTTTGATTAGCCATTTGCATTTACCATAATAATAATTGTTTTATAATGGCAGCATTATGAGATATATTAATATTACAATGAGGCGTTTTGCAATTTGTTCTCAATTAACTAACGGCATTGAATAAAAGCAAGAAAGCATCTACAAACACAACTAGTAAATTTGAAATAGGCTTGGTTATTTTTTATTGGACATATTTGTATGACTTTCATGCCGACTTCCTAAAGAAATCGAATAAGACTAGTTTGGAAAATTTGGGAGAAGATTGTTGCAATTATCTTTTGTGTAGGCGTGTTCTTCCGACCGCCCTTATTACGGTAGTTGCTCAATTAAGACTGAATTATAAAACTACAAGTGACCTAATTTAATAACTAATATGTGTGCTTCCTACTCGTAATCCAAATAAGGATGCCTACGATAAAATAACAACAACAATTATTCAACAGCATGGTCGCTTATATACTAGCGACACTGAAAAATCGAAATGGAGCTAAAAATATTCAAATTAATCGTAAATTCTACGAAAACCCAATCAAATTCTAGTTAGCACTGAAAATGCGCAACGTTTCTGCGCCTGACACTGAAATTGCGCAACGCCGTACTACCGTTCTAAAATTAATGTCCATGTGACTCGCTTGTAACATTGGTATATAATGACAAGGTTTTTAGATAAAAAAAATTCAGGTTCTGCACGCAAGCAACATAACAACAAGAGAACGAAAATCCGTTGACCGACATAAACCTTCCCACCCCCACGTATTACTTAAACCCTTGCTAAGTCAAGAACCTCTTCTTCCTTGAAGACGCCCCACTTGGAGACGTAGCCATTTATTATACTTAAACTTGTTGAAAATTGTCTCCTACTACAATACACTGCACGAAACAACCTCTTCCCTATTCGGGTTATACGGCCCAGAAAAGTCTCAGTAGAGACATGACCGAGCTTGCAAGACTGAGTCGGTCTAAAAAAAATCACGTGATTTTAATCAGCTCCATATCAAATTTTTATACACGACAAATGGTGGTGAAAAACCTTACCTCGACTACACGCATTCGGATCAGATAATGACACGGGTGATTGCTGGATACTTCGGGGATACGAAACGGAATACTTCCTTGCTGCGTACTGGAGTGGTTTGGCGTCCGCCGTTAAGCTGGAACATGCAAGACTTTAGGACATTTTTTACTATTAAAATTCATGGAATTAATACATAAACACTTAATTTAGACTGTTATGGAAACTGAACTAAGATAGAAAACCCCTTCATCTGGTCGTGTTGCTTATTTTATCTCACCTTACACTTAATACGCATATTCTAGCTCATTTTTGTTATGGAAACCGAACTAAGATGCAATGTTGTGCAGTGTAGAAACCCCCTTCATCTGGTCGTGTTGCTTAGTTTATCTCACCTTACACTTAAGACGCATATGTTAGCTCATTTTTGTTATGGAAACTGAACTAAGATGCAATGTTGTGCAGTGTAGAAAACCCCTTCATCTGGCCGTGTTGCTTATTTTATTTCATCTTACACTTAAGACGCATATGTTAGCTCGTTTTTGTATCATACATAACGATATTCATACAGCAAGACTTTAACATATAATACTGTAAATGCTTAATAAATATTGTTTATTTGAATACTCATGTTATAGTTCTAACAATTAGACATAGCGCATTACCATCTTCTTCCTAGTCATCGCACAGCTAACGGGGTTTTTACGAAA
This sequence comes from Paraglomus brasilianum, assembly GCA_910592345.1. NCBI lineage: Eukaryota > Fungi > Glomeromycota > Glomeromycetes > Paraglomerales > Paraglomeraceae > Paraglomus > Paraglomus brasilianum. The sequence continues at coordinate 4,258 of CAJVPI010001728.1, forward strand.
TCGATCGCCTTCTGTATCTTACACACTTTTCTAGATTTCTCATAGCCAATATTCCAGATTTCTTAGTGCTTAGCGCATCGCGTCGTTTTATCTTCTTCAAAGAACAAAGCGAACAATGACTTTTATACAGTCTTCCTTATCCACGACTAAAGCAACATTTCTAAAAATACCCGTATCATCACTGACGAGATCACGTGTGAAAAAGATACTTTAATTGGATAGTACGCTATCACCGCAAGTTGATTGATATTCTTCAAGGAAGATTAGGCGCGCTATCGTTTGATTGCACTTTGATCCAAACCACAAACGGGCATTTTAGAAGTGCAGCAAGAGGTTAATGCTTTGCTCTAAAATCGCAAATGTGAAGGTGAATATACCTGAATTTTGTAATTGTGAGTTGGTCCATGGGGGTCAGAGGCATCTATGTGTAGAATAATTTGATTGATTTTATGATTTGGTCTCTCCTTAGTCTCTTGAGTCTATTACTATACCATTTGCCCTAAAATACAAAGCAGGGCAGGTCATGATGCGATGCCTTTCAGAAGCTGTGCAAGTTGTAGGTTAGTACATTATGTCACCATTTCATTTCCTCATGCTCTTTCGATCAATCTGTCCACCCAATTTAACTAAACCAATCTTTCTACAATAGTTAATGCCAGCACATCATTAAGACCATTTGCAGAACAAATTTTGCCCGGCACAAGCATGGGCCGTAAACAACGAACCAACTTTGGTCCTGCTTGTCCTTTAGGGGATTTTAAATTTCGACCAATAATTCAACTACGCGTCAAGTGAAAACGCTTATTCCTTGGGGACAACAACGAACCAACATCAGTCCCTTTGCTGGAGCTACGTAATAATACCAACTTTTGCCCAGCACAACAACATTTTATCTGCTATGAACGCGAACAACAAACCAACATCAGTCCCTCATTCTAAAGACGAAAAACGCGTCAAGCAAAAACGCCTATTCCTTGAGGACAACAACAATCCAACATCAGTTTCAGTCCCTTTGCTGGAGGTGTTATTTATGTAATAAAATACAATTATTTTATAATAGTGATAATGTTATGTCATAATACGTTCATGCTTTTATATTATTATATTATATATGCATATGTCATCATAGTTGTATTGTTACAGAAATATGTATTACAAGTGGGTCTCGACACGCTCACTATATCGAGAATTAATTTACATACGACAACTAAGCAATATAAAATTTTCGTTTTAAGATTCTTGTCGTTATAACGAGATGTCGTTAATAGCAGTGTCGTTATATAGCAGTGTCGTTATATCGAGATGTCGTTATATAGCAGTATCGTTATATCAAGACTCACTTGTATTATAAAAGAGCATTATCTTGCTCAATAAAAAGGACTTTTTAGCAAAATGTCTAATAAAACCATCCACGGACTTTGAGATCACTAACATTATTTCAAGAATCTTCCAACATCTCCATCCAACAACATCACACTAAAAAGTTCGGTTGCGGAGTCAACTCCCTTGCAATTCGATACAGTAACACCGTCGATATATTGACTGAAGATACACAATAAATAATCATACCATTGGAAGAGTATGTTAGCCCGCCCGCAAAACCAGCAATGCAATGCCTATTTCACTATGTTGATTTGAATCATGTATCTATTTATAAGACAATGAATACCTTTCCGTAACGGTGTCCATCTTCTGTACGATAGTTTTGTGCCTGTTCATCATCCATTAAATGTGTTTCTAACAGTGATTTTACGTGTAGAATCCGTAGCGAAGCTCTTTCTGCCATCTTCAAGTAGCCTCTTGTTCATTGGAGAAGAGGGACTTCCAGTATACAGTTCGTATATTATACATCCCAACTACATATCCGTTGATGTATCTGCTATAATACTAGTACACGTTGATTACTTCGGCTCTGTTGGAAAAAACAAAAATTAGCACGCTACGATTTTACGACTCAAAACTATAAATCATTACTGTTCAATACTTACGTGACGAATATCGTAATGTGCTACTATCAATATATTCTCCATCGGCTCTTGCCACCTCAAAATCAATCAGTCTCCATCTCATGTACAAAATTTCCTGGTTTAATATCCAGACGCACTATTCCGCGATTATGAGCATGCTGGATTGCTTGTGCTAACGATTTCACTGCCATCTTTATGTATAATTCATCCCCGATATCTGTCGATTTACGATAAAGGTATCCAAGCTCATAGAATAATATAATAGTCCATGATCATAACGTATTTCCAATCAGTAGCATTGAACAAGTCGCGAAATTCGCGATCCAAGATACCTATCTCGCGCTCGAACGAGTCATAGTTTGAGAATGGAAGGAATTAGCATTAAATTTGTCAAAAGAACTTTATTGCGACATCTTCACTCACAGTCTCATCCTCTGCACAACGAAGAGAGTTATTGCCACAGTATGCTGGTGCCCCGTTGAGTCTGTACCTGTATGAATATGATAGAGAAATCGAAGTAATAAATGGAGATTTAAACATAATAGTCGTTACCTTATATTGAGTATAGAGATCGTTTATAAGTTTCGATGGCAAGGAGGGGTGGAGTTTACTTAATTGTACGAGGTAAAGTTCTGAATGTTTGAGAGTCGGATACTTGAATTGTCTCGGACGCAACCGAATAACGCTCACTCTGAAAACCAGGCGCTTCAAATCTCCCCCCGTTACCATCCACCCTCCCCATAAGTCTCGATGGATTCCCCGATTGCTGTCATCCACACGACATACACATGCAGCGAGCATTACGTCAAAACAACATTTGACATCATTGGTACCGTGTGTGCCTCTGAGGATCCGTTTCAATGATGTTTCCATAAGCCGCGCAAGAGTTCACTATTCACAGCTCTTCTCCCTCCTCTTCTCCCTCTCATTGTTCTTATATTATTTAATTAGTGTATACGCTCACGCCTACGATCACTAGGGCCGCTGCCATTCCAATTCCAGCAGATACCGTAGCAAGACGTACAACTGCACGTCTCCGGTTGGGAATGGGTCTTCTTGGCTAGGTGCAAGAGGTCTGCTAGGAACTGATCGACTTCTACGTTGTTTGTTGTGCTGCTGACATTATTATTATCAATCCAAATTCTCCGTCATGATGAAGGCGCTAAGTGACGACTTTGTTGGTTTTTCCAGGAAGTCTTGAAATTAGAAATAAAATACGGTAGAACGAATGACTCAACAAGTTGATAAATTATAATTACAAATAAATGTAAGCTTACAATAAGAGCATCACTGTTAGGTAACTGTACAGATGGAGTCCACGGACCAACAGACGAATTTCTTCGCGTTATTGTCGACTATTTTTCGGAAACGAAATCGATTTTAGCTACCCAAACTATACTAATACTCCCATTTCGTGTAACCGCTCTCTCGCTCTCTCTCCAATTTCTGCGATGACGGATTACCCGAGTTAATGTAAACCGTATCGTTAAGTATCCGTCGTATATGGTTTTTATCATAAGATTCGGATCAAATCATTCCTCGTTGGAACGTAAATGCCCATACTTTTTTTTCGTGGAAAAGCGTACCATTGATTATATCTACCACTAGTGATATAGACGTTGTTTCAAAAATAACTATACCAAATTGGCCAAGATAAAACTTAGAAATAATTGGATGCCACATTAGTATGCTATACGTAATTTAGCCATGTATAATTACCACCAATCGTTTACTGCACCGCGCCTTGCTCTTTCAATTACGACGTCTGCACACTCACCTCTATAGCCCAAGTCAAATTCTTCACATTCAAAATGAGCGTATCTCTCGATTCAAATCCTCCACTCCATAAATAAACAGCAACAGCACTTCTTCACCCTCTAGACCTAGATGCGACAACTTCATTATACAACACTCTTGCCTTAGCATTGGTCCGCCAGTCATCATTCAGATTGAGCGCTTGGGTTCCGTCAGGCTTGGTTGAGTGAATCTTAGCTGGGTTGTTGCCGATGTAATGTCTGTCCACTTGGATTATCTACATTGAAAGGTGTTTCGCGTAACTGAAGAAGCAATTGATGGAACCGTAATAGCGGTTTCCGTTGGCAGATTAGTCTGTACTCAGTGTAGGCTTGACCATCTCATTTTCTAATGATGTATCGAGACTGAAGTGGATGGTATATCATCAGAAGCCGTGTCAGATAGCTTGCTTTTTCACGGCGTATATTCAGATCAGGATATTCCCAGATGTTACTTTCCTTTTTGGCATCAATGATTATTTACTTGCCATGGAAAAATTCCCACCAAATTCCCATGTACAGGCATACCTATTGTAGTAGTTTAGCAAACTCAATGATCTGGTGAAAACTTCAACGCTTTACTACATTAATTCACCTTCAAGGAAATGATCAAAACATCCATATCCACTAATCAGAATACATATTCATGACATATTAATACGTCACAAAGCTAGTTACTAATCTACACTTATGCTAAAAGGACATCAGTTACCTCCCCTACCAGATATGGTAGTGCTTCGAGTTACTAAATTTGGCTACTTCCCCTACTGCATTTGGGAAGTATCATTATTGACTAGCTCAAATGGGCCAGGCATAAGACGCAAGCCTATCATGATATAGGGTGCTCTAATCAGTACCAGATTTGGTAACATTTTGTTACTAAATTTGGTAGAGGAGGTAAATTACCTCCCCCAAACTATTGCCAGATTTGGCAAACTACCTACTACTAAATATGGCAGGGGAGGTACTGATGAAAACGCACTAAAATCCGAATATAAAAAAGACTTGTTCCCTTGTCAATTTTAACGTTTTAACTGCTATGAACACGAACAATGAACAAACTTTAGCCCCTTATTCTAAAGAAGTGCCCAATTCTCCACCAAAAAGTCTTGGCAAAAATGTATTTATGGTTGCTATGAACAGCGACTAATCTGCATCATGATGATACACGCATGTTGACCTCCACACAGGACGTGCATTCTCAGCAACAAGATATGATTTAAAATTCCACAAAGACAAATATATATCAACAGAATCATTTAATAATGTGGATACTTCACCAAATTACCCAAAGATCGTTCTCTCCAACTGCTCATCAACAGCAACAAGTGGGTGTCATGATGACATATTATTCCAATCTCAATACACCACATTCTATTACAAATCCAATACATTAGCTCCCCTCAATTCACCAATGCCCCAAGTTTGCCAAATACCCAAAGATTGTTCTCTCCAACTGCTCATCAGCAGCAACAAGTGGGTGTCATAACGACATATTATTCCAATCTCAATACACCACATTCTATTACAAATCCAAAACATTAACTCCCCTCAATAAAGTTGATGTCAAAACGCCAACACTTGAACAAACAAGTGACAACATTTGAACTGATGATAAGATTAACGAATTTGAGTGATGTGAACAAATGGCAAGACGAGATTACTGAAAAAAACTAAAATTGAGAATCTGGTAAGAATACTCACATTGTTGTTATTTAATGATGGTGTTGCAAAATATTTGTTCTTTATGATTGATATAATTTTGGATCCCATAACAATTCTAGCAATCAACACTCAACCAACTTACCAGCATACTGAGTGGCAGAGATCAAACTCTCAATATTCAATGAACACATTAAAATTTTAACAGTCTGATTCTGAGTGCACTCACGAATGAATCAATCAAAGTATTCCTTAATTTTCTCAAACAGTCAAGGATTTAGACGTAGCCATGAGTGAGAAGAAAAGAGTTGATGAAGACTTGTAACAGTTGGAAATGCAGTACAAAGTTGGGAAGACTGGACATTGAACACTGGAAATTTGTCCCATGTCCAATGTCATAATTGTCTGATCAAAATTAGTGGACACTGGAAAAATGTCAGCTGTGATGCTACGTTATAAACAGTGACGTATTCTCTCCTAAATTTCTGCATTTCTCCGACGGCGCAGTAACACCAGCG
>CAJVPI010001729.1:0-10188 GCA_910592345.1 Paraglomus brasilianum
CTGGTAACATCCCCCGGTCGGCGAACGAAAGATAAATCACTCTCCCAAAACCCCCATTTTATTTCCCGACCGTAACACCATCACCTAAGCAAATCAACCAATCTGAAACATTTTTGATCTAAATTTTCGAGGTGTATCTTTCTGATATTTATTTTTTGCATACCCAATTACTCCAACATCTGTAATGTGCAAAATTATAAGTTCAGTGGGGCATATACAAAGCATTATCATAACATTGGCGAGAGCTTGTAAATTGGGTGAAGTAGATATATCATACTTATCCAATCTCTCCTTAACTGACTCAAGTGTGAAATGGTCTGGGTAATCAATTCGATTAGTCTCTTCAGTAATTTTCTTGTATTTCATTGGCTTCTTTTGTAATATCAGGAATTTTGTAGCCTCAATTATTTTGGATGAGGCACCAAGATTTCATAATTCCCTTTGGAGCTGAGAAAGATGCGATGAACTGGCAATTAGCATTTGGGGCTGATAGGGCCATGGCAAGAGCTTTAGCTTTCACATCCTTTATTATTATACTGAGCCTATCTTGCAAAATTTGCTCTAATAGTTTTGTCGGACTAGCTTACACCTGGGAGAGCAGCGGCGTACTAGCCGTTTTGGGATTTAGTTCGTTTCCAACGGAAGCTTTTGCTCTTCCTACTTTAAACTAAATATTTAGACAATTAGTGATCTTTAACTATAGGATTTATACTCACGATCCGTATACTATCGGTCTTGTATACGCCTTTCCTAGGTTATTGCTTAATCTCGAGTATCTCTGCGATTTCCTTGATGGGATTAATCTCGAGACGGGGAATTATACTATCTAATGTGTTGACAATTAATTAAACAATAACCCTGAATGCAAAAGTACTAAATAGAATTAATCGGCAAGAATCAATTCTATTTACCGTCGGCGGGAAAAGCGATTTACAGTGACTCTCTTTATAGTGTATCAAAAAAATCTACTAGTAAAAAATTCTCAAAAATACACTATATTATTCTGACTCAAGAAATTGTAAACCAGGCGACTGAAATTCTTGGCGGCTCAGATACAAGTGCAAATCCACGATACAAACACTGGGTACTGCAAACGTTCAGCATTATGCATATTGGCGAAACAACAAATTTGTTACTCAAAAAAGTAAAAAACCCGTTGCGTTAAAGAGAATATGTACGATGTAGTCTGTTCTATACATCAAGATTTACAGCGCGCTGGTTACAAAAAGACATTCGAAGAACTCAAACACCAATATTGTTGCCAATAGTAACTCCAATATCCGCAAAGCCCATTAAATATATAGACGCTAGAGATCATTTCACTCGTTTTTCCTGGGCAACAGCGTTAAAAAATAAACAAGCCATATACGTAGCAAGCTTTTTATTTCAAACATTTACACAATTTGGTCCACCGGTTTTTTTACAATCTGATAACGGAAAAGAATTTGTCGCGTTAATCATTCGTGAACTTGTTCAGTTATGGCCAAGAACGCGCATTATTAATGGCCGCCCACGACATCCTAGGCCACAAGGATTAGTTGGAAAGGGAATGATATTTTAGAAAACAAGCTTTCTGCATGGCTTGAGGCAAATAACCGTAAAGATTGGAGCATGGGTTTACCGTTGATAGTATGGGCAATGAATACTCAAGTTTGCAGCGCCACAAAACACTCAACTTACCATTTAGTTTTCCAACAACGTCCTCAATGTAATTTAACGTTACTCTACGAACTTTGGAATATGAATATTACCGATGAGGATGATTTACCTGAAAATATTGAAATCGAAGATAGTGAAAAATAACAGTAACGATGAGCAATATGCAAATGTTGAAATCCACAGAAATGACGATGAAGACGTTAACAGTAATTATGAACGAAATACTGATATTGAAGATGATGATATCCCCCCCGATTTCTTTGCCTTCATTTTCTCCTCTCATATCTCCGCAACATATTGCTTCTCAGAATCAACCATCTACTACTACTGTTGACTCACAAGCTATTAGACATAATATGGACGAGTGTGATTCATCTGATGATAATGAATATATTATAGATCAATACAGCACAGGTCATTTTATTCAAGATGCAATGATGCACAGACCATGGAAAATCTTTCCACCTGCCCAAGAATGTGGTATATACAGTATGTGTTTGTCAATTAAATACATGGTTACTTGCTTGACTAAGTAGAGGGGAGATGACAGAGAGTTTATAACGAGGTGTTCAAAGAATCTAATAATTGTGGAGAAACTGACTATAGAATCAGAGATGAGAATGAAGAGTATCAAAGCCATATTTGAAGAGTGGCCTGAGAAAATTAGACAATATGATGAGCAGTTTATATTGGGAGATAATGAGGCAGCCACTGAACGTCCTGAAGAGGGTGAATCTACACAGCAACAGAGGCAACAATCTGTCCATAAACTTGCCAGAGAGCAAGTAGAACAAAATGTTACTTTAATAAGAAACGTCATGCTTAAAAGAGGTAGGTCGAGAAATTGAGGAATATGATGCTGGCGATTATGTTCATGTTAAGATTCCATGTGTTGATATCATTAGTTTGTAAAGTGGTAGAGGTGTTAGATATAGAGGGAGGTCAATACAAGCTTGGCTGTAGTTCAGGAATATCAGACATTTGTACCATGCAGCTGACTTGGAAGTTGTTGAAGCAGAGTTTCCTGACCTATTAACTATCCCGGAGACTGTTGTATCTTTGACCGAGGCACTTAGATTGCAAAATGCAGTTGGTAATAGTAATAGTAAGTGTAAATACAAGACTGATTGTTCCACACGAGGAATTCACTGTCATTTTACAAATACTGGCTGTGTTAACGACTACCTGCCAGTTATAAAAAGCATCAACTAATTAAAGACATTAATTTTTCTTTTTATTATTATGTTATTAATATTTGCTACTCATAAATAAATTCGCTTGTTCGGGTGTTAATCGTTGTTGTTGACATTATTATTGCGCATTATGAAGTGATATAATCGAGTATCACATACAACAATTCTCCATTGATATGGGAGAAACGAATTGGTGAGAGTGGATGATTAAAATCATCTTTATCTTTCAGAGAAAATGCACTTCATGCATTAGTAGAGCCAGCATGGCTTATTCGATTTCGTGCTTTCCACACTTAATAACATACACTATCCGGACAAAAGTCTTGCACATCGAAAAAATTTAATTACACAAAATTATACATAATAATAATATGTCAAATTTTAATATATCGTTGTTTTGGTTTTGAACAAACGCGTGTATAATTTTCGTGTTGTTTGTAAACACACATCAGAATATATAAATAAATCCGCAATAACTTCTAACCTTTATTGATCTGCCCATTAGTAAAGGTAGACGGTAAAATGAATAGATTTGACTACATACAAATACTTAAAAAGCATTTATTGGCTTCAAGATAATAATGCTCCAGTCCGTACTGCTGAAGATGTTAAGAAATGGATTTTAATGAACAAAATCAAAGTCTTACCAGATTGGCCAAGCCAGTCTCCTGACTTGAATCCAATTGAGCATTTATGATCGGAGCTGGAAGAAGAATAAGAAGCAAACCACAGGCAATAACAAATCTTGCAGAATTAGAGACAACATTACAAGAAGAATGGGGCAAGATTTCACAAAGTCAAGTAATGGCTTTGATAGAAAGTATGCCACGGAGAATAAAAGCTGTTATTGCAAACTATGGGTGGCCAAGAAAATACTGATTTATATAGTAATAGTTACTTCATTGGTCAAAGTATTATCTGTTAAAATTTGAAATGTTTTTCGATGTGCAAGACTTTTGTCCGGGTAGTGTATGTAAAGTAGGGGAAAAAACGTGTCGTGCGAGCAACACTGCAAATACTCAAGGCAGTTTTCCGAAAATTATATTTCAATTAATGGAACAAGGGCTATGTCAGCCGGTGAGCAAATAAAGAAATTGTTAACGGACTTGAGAATATTTACGCACTCAAATATAATATAAAGGAGGCTATGTGTCGGTGGATATGTTAAAACAGCCGTAAAGAGTCTAACGCATTGGTAACTATCATTTCACGTACAAAAGTATTGCATCATCAATAATGTAAAAAACTTTTTTTTTGATCTCAAGAAAACTCCCTGCTTCCATACAAGTGCATACCGCAACTGTACATAATGCATGTGATTATCATAATAATAATACACAGTGAAATTCACTTCAACGAAGACATTCGTTCCACGATTTTGCTTCGTTAACCTGAAAGTTCGCTTAAGTGAACTGTCTTTTTATATGAAATATATGAATCCGTTCTGGAAAGAACTTCGTTATAAAGCGATCTTCGTTAAAGTGAGACTTTGTTAAAGTAAATTTCACTGTGTAATAATAAAGTCATTTTATAATACAATTCTGGATACTGTGATTACTATAAACCGACCCCCTAAGTTTGCTTATTATTATTCACGATAATACAGTGTAGGTACTTTGTGGCTGGTGCACCAGCCAAATTCAATATGATTGTCGATCGATTTTTTGGGCCGAGTTATTTGATGCAACTCGTTTAAATTATTCTCACCCGGATGATGCAAAGAAGAAACATCAATTTATTGCCTTTATGGATATATTACAATCACTAGTACTAGTTTATTACCGAGTCAACTATTTCCTACAGTCTGCTGATTAAGGATATTGTCGCAACTGCTCGTGCCCTACGCTTAATTTGGTTCATACCAATAAATAATTATCAATTCAAGAATCGTTGTATAACTCAATAAAATAATGCAGAATGGGTTTTCTTTTTTCCTCTCCCTCTTCTTCTTTTTGACTTACGCACATAGCAAGCCAGTTTTTAAACCTTATAATAGTATTATTTAGCTGTAAATCGTAAGTCATAATTCAGAAATTACGATTCTACTGCAAATTGACTTTTTTAGCGTGATTTTTCTCAAGACTTTTCGCTAAGTAACATATACAAGTGTCTTAGAATATAACTCCTGGAGGAAGTACTAGAATACCTCTTTCGTTTGCAAATGTTTCCATCGGATCAAAATCCTGACACTCGAGCAATCTGATTTCTCTCAGCCTTTCAAGCCCTTGATTCATTGGTTGGACCGCTTGATAACTGATGTTTCTGCAGCGTTCGAAAGTAAGACTTTCCAAATTATAACACGCTGCCAGATTTTCTAACGACTGGATAAGCGAGAAGTCCATTTGCTCAAATCGGAGACAAGTAAGCGTTCCAGCATGTTTGGGTAAAATTTCGAGAACGGGACTCGGATCGTCTCCAGAAATATTTTGCATTCCGTAAGTACCATTCCAGACAAGGCATTTGAGTTTGGGTTGGATGTTTATAAGTCTCAAGGCTGCCTGCATGATTTCGGCAAAGTGATCTGTGCCGAAACAATAAAAGCTAAATACAAGCTTGGACTAAATTTGAATCAGGAAATAATGATAAACGAACCAATCAGTGATGATTGTCTAATATGTTTCAAATACCTCCGAAATATATCAACAGTCTTATACTTACAATGTTTTTACAATTCCTCGCCAGTCCGTTAATTAGAGCTACAGAATTAAACGGCCCCCGAATAACTAAGATGGTTATTTTGCCAATCCACTGAGCAAACTCAGGTTCAAGAACAAGTTGATAATTAATTATCCACGCCGGATTCTGATGAAATCCGACGCATCGAAGCTTCTCAATAGGCTTAGTACAAGTCTTAAACTGTCGAAGCAGTTCCCGAGCAACTTCTCTCCGCATTTCAAGCGTATTATAAATTAGAGAACCTCTGGATTGGTGTTTCTCTAACCATCTATGGATGTTAGAAAATAGCGCTTCCAATGAAACAGATCTTATGCATTGGCAATATTCCATGAATGTCGTCTCAGGGACCAAAGCATAAATTCCTAAAGACTGCTTAACGTCCCTTGGTAATGAAACCAATAAAACCTCCAGGGCTGACATGTGAAACGACCCATCGAAGATGTTGGCCCAGAATTTTCGTAGAGAAGGAAAACACAGACATTTGCACGAATAGGCTATCCGTAGCAGATCACGTCGTCGGAGACATACTAAATGATACTCAAGTGAATATGGATCATACTCTGATACGACAAGGTCAACTATGGAATCTAGGATTTCAGAAGGAAGCACTTCAAACGGATTTTGAGCCATTCGAGCAGAATCAAGCGGTTTAGTGCTTTGGTAAAGTTTAAGATTCAACATTTATATGGAATCTCGACTAATTATCTTAAACAAATGCAACGGCGTGGTATCAGTTGAATGAGGACTCATTTCACACCGTATACCAGACTTGTAACTGACTTTACAAAAAAAAAATTTTTTTGATATGTAAATCGGTACCATAGACATGCTTAAATGGACTTTTGTATTACGGATATAATAATAATAATAATAATAATAATAATAATAATAATAATAATAAGGAATTTGAATAAAGTAATTTCTTGGCAATAACGCCACAATGTTGGATTATTCATCAACCAAACAAAAAATCTGTGATAATAATAACGTAATAATATTGCTTCAAGCTGGTTCGAAGACAAGTGTAAAAGATTATCCCGTGATTTAAGGAATTATGACAAAACGATAGCAACAACAGTGCACACCCAATTTATTCTGGTATACCAAAATGTCTAGGAAGTCGAATTTGCGCGAAAACAGTTTAAACTCGCGTAAAGAATTTACGCATATTAATATGCCGATTTGCCTATGGAATCAACATCATCCCCAAGAATTTTTTTACTTTATCATTCCCTTGTAATGTAAGCTCTTCAATTACTATTCATTATCGCTGAGTCATAATACCTGCTTCATAAGGCTGTTCGATGAGCCGTTATGCTCGGAAGTAACATTACGTGAGTCGATAAGAAAAAATTCAAGCATTGCATCCCGTATACTAGAATTCCAGTAATAGCATACAAGCAAAACTTGTTCATACACTAGGATCTTTATAAAGACGAGGGTAAGTGATCACTTAAAGTCAACAAAAACAGTAAGTTTCCAAAAGAGCAGTCTCCGAGACTTCATGCAATGAAAGTCAGTTGGAGTTTTCTGATCTTTATTGCCAAGATAGTTGTTGATACAACGGTTTTTAAAATTAGACGAGGATGCAACGCCCAAGTGCAAATATTGACTAAACCACTACTGTCCTCATATACTATATATGGCTATAATTTGTGTATTAAAGCGGTCGGAATTGATTACAATATCTTACAAAGAAACTCAAGTGTTAAGTATTAGTATCACTATTAAATACTATTAAACGATTAATCAATTATTTGGACCAATCAGAATTCCAAAGTAACAAATGATCTGCAAACGGTTTAGAGATACTAATACTACTCTTTGCCAATATCGACATGTCTTTGTTTAACGTACAAAATTACAAAACAAATTTAGATGCTGCAATACAAGCAGTTAGTATTTGGTTCTTACGCGCTAATTATCTTGACACTCTTAAGTAATGTTAATATTAACGATTCTTCACAGCTAGATGATTTACGTATATCTGTAGGGGACCTTTACAATTATTTGGGAAGAACGTGGCAAGAAAAAGATGAATCAGATGGTAAAACGAAGGAGCACACCGAAAATTATGTGTATAATTGTGAGATGAATCCGATACATAATTCTGATCTATGAACATACTCTATACATTTTCCTTCAGACGACTCTTCTGAATCTCTTAGTTTATCTGAAGATTCTACTACTGCTGAACTGCCTCCCGTTATACTTCATATTGACACCCTTAGGCTTAAATTAGAGAAGACGTATGTCGCAGAGAAGTCATTTGGCAACCAAGTCGATACTTGCAAAGGTGAGGATGACAACGGTCAATTAACTAAATCGACTGTGTCAAGTAATTAATAAACTACATCAGGTTTTTTAGAGAATGTTGAGAAAATTGTTGAGGCCAGAGGCGAAGATATGAAATCTCTCCCATTATTAAAGTCAGTTCATTAATACTTTAGGGATTATATATTGATGCGTTTAACGTAATTAACTAACGATTCGATCTCATGATTTAGACTCCATAAAGACCCACCTGATTTGTCTCTTACAACATACTGCCAAACAATTGAACAGAACGGTCGAGATGCATTGGAGTAAGCTTGAAGAATCTTGCAGCTGTTAATAATGTCTGTTCGTCATATTGATATTATTTTAAATCTACAAGTGTTTTTCTCGACGAATATAACAAATATTTCACACATATCAAAGATCTCACTCAGCTAGACAGAAAGGCTTTGGATCAAAGGTAAAAGTTTGTATTCATTGTGATGATGACATCTGCGATTATATACTGTAGCTCTTTGTCTAATCTTGCAATCTTTGTTTATTCGCGTTTTCGCGTAGTCTGGACGAAATAATACAATCATGGTTATCGCAAGCTCCTCCAAAACCAAAAATGCAAATAGAACGCATCGTGCCCGAAGCAAAAAGAAACGTGTCGACTATGGCTGTATGTAAATCAAGACTTTCATTTGTAACCGTGCGAGTTTGTAGGCCATCCCTTCTATTAAACGTTCCATTTGCTCATAGGTGACCGTGGATGGAATATTCAAGGTAACAATAATATTCAAAACGGGTAGGACTGGAATACCAATCTCGATTATACGGATATCCTTTACTGGAGCAAATGAGCAGGTAGAAAGAATAAAACTGTGAATCCTTGTGTGTCCAAATTGCTAGTACTAATGTACACTGCCTGTAAATAAGAAATCAATACGCGAATCATCCGATCTGTTGGTATATCAAAAAATCACTCAGATTGCAATAAATAAGCTCAATGATTTGGATACAGATAATCCAATTCACGACCTGCTGGTAAGCAATTAATTGTGAACTAATCGGTTACAGTGTTTGTTATTCGTATTAAAGTTTCCTCTTTTGTAATGCACAGAATTGGATTTCCAGTTACCATGACATTTTCTCCAGTCCTTGTTATACATGTAATAAATGTCTTAGGTATGACTCGGATGAATACAACTTACTTCCACCTGTAATTAGACTATTAAAGAACAGAAAATACTATACTCTGCATTCAACTTGCAGTGTGCCAAGCTAGATGTACAGAAGCAATCAATGCGAGCAATGATGGTTCGAAGAGATAGTCTCGCAGCACAGGAATTCAAGATCAGTTTAATATTAAAGGTTTTTTTATTTGTAGTTCAATATGAAACATACAGTATAATTTTTGGTTTCAACATATTTATATTTGGTAATTCCTTGTTATTATGAAAGTATTGAATTTAAACTTCATGATTCCTGGACACACCAAATTCAAATGCAATGGCAGTTTGGCTTGATTAAAAGCTTTGCAGAAAAACCACTGTAGATTGTGTAAACCATATTGTTGAGGTAGGAAACCCTATTTTTGCTGGATTGAATAAAGCTTGGTTATAGTGTTATGAGGATGGTCTTAAGCATTTTTATCAGAGAATGAATTTAAAGATATAACTTGTCCCAAGCCAGTACAAACTATTGAATAATTTTGTATACAATTATAGAATTTGCTGTCGTTATAGAATATGACCTGTCAAAAGCTTTGTATGTCTCAAGAAAAGAAACTACGATCTTGAATCTTCTGACGGCATTAGTTCATAATAGTGAATATCGTCGAACGTACGATTAGTTTCGGGTTTTTGTTTAATTTTCCCTGGTATATACTAGCTGATTGCAAGAAAAACAATAGCTACTACTATTGTCGGGTAATATAAAGCCGTTTGGTAATTTTACTGTTAATAGACATAAGATTATTACCATAAACTCTGCCGGAAGATCAAAAGTCTCACCGTATGCCACATTTTACAAATTTTAGAATTTGTGGGTCATTTTGCTTGAAAGCAGGGGGGTTTACAGGGAGGCCAGAGTTTACGGTATCTCTGTTCGGACTTGTGGCATAGTGCAATATTCGACCCATTCTTCAGCAGGACCGTAATGCAAGTTTAATTTTATTCATCGGTTAGAGAAATTAATTTTAGAAGCAAAGCTTACTTCTTTCTGGCCATACGTATACAACCAAAACTTGATTCAATTTTCGCGACTGCTTCGACTTGATTTTGTTTAAACAAGAATGAGAACTGATACAGTCTATAGTCACACTGTCGGGAACAATGCAACTTTTGTTGAAAATGTGCTTATAAAGAGGTTGTGACTATATAGAGGGTTTTTTCTATAA
>CAJVPI010001730.1:0-10180 GCA_910592345.1 Paraglomus brasilianum
TTTAAGGTTTTGAGCAAAATCCGCAATAGCTAAGCACATGGGTTGACAAATAGAATAGAACGTGTTTGATAATATACCATTAGTCGTGAACAATCCCAATCTATTTATTGGTTGTGTATGCAAAAATTATTTACATTAATAAAATGATCTCACGTTTATTTTTAGGACAAACACATGAAAATGAGAAAATTAGTTGTTAGTTGCTTTAGAGTGGCATGAAGGTAAGCGACAGCACTAGAGAGTATACCATTGAAACTGGTATAACATTCATAGAAAAAAGTTACAACCAATTTGCTGCCATGACTGATCACTTGATTTATCATATAGCTTTGAGCAGATCAACACATTAGATTGGAATTTTTATATGAACAAAGCGATCTAATTATTTTATTATATGCTGTAAGGCGATATATATTTATTATAATAAGTATATTTTTTGTTTACCAAATTGTATATATATATACAGTGGCTTTCCGACAAGCATTTTTTGCGGCCCACCACAGCAATAGCTACTAGCTGCTACTAGTATCTAGTAACTTTAATTAAAATCGAAAGGCGTTTTTGGTGTTGATCATTGCCAAAAGATAATAAAAAGGAAAGGTCTACATTAGAAAAAAGAAAGATTTACATTGCACAAATAGATGTTATAGGCTGAGTTGAGGCAACAAACTTTAAAAATGTGGGTTCAATCTTTACAATATGTTAAAAAAAATTAATAAAAAAGCGACTAGCTATACATGAGTAATGAAGATCCCTACGATCAATGCGTTTAATAAATATCTTGTATGTTCCTGAGTTTTTCTTGTGTCACTATGACAATAATATGACTTCCGGAATTTTCGCTGGTCATAATCATGATGATCACCCTATATATGGGAATATACTGTGCATGTTAAAAGTGTATAGATCACATCGCGTCAACGAAGAACAAAATGGCAACTATCGAAGAATCGAGAAAAGAGTTGACGAAAGCGGAGGGGGAGAAGAAGAAAGCGGAGGATGCGTTGGCGAGGTTTGAAACGGGGAAACGTGGGCAGAAACTGACGGTGTTGGAGGACAAACAGTGTGAGGCAGAGCTCACAGAAACGGAGGAGAAACTATTGAAGAAGCTCGAGGGAGTGAAGAAGAAACTGGAGGAGGAAGTTAGCAAATGGAGTGGGGAAGTTAGAAGCAGGGGAAAGAAACTTCGTGAGCTTACTCAGCCAGGTAACGACTTTGTGATTCGGGCGTTGGGGACGTAGAGTAGTGTGTACATAGGGTAACATAGTATTAAGCATGGGCTGTAATGTAGTACTAGAAAACGTTACAGCCTCTAGCTCGAGTGGATTTCGTTCATAATGCTGTGTTGTATATTGTGATTCAACATTGGGCGTAAAGTCGAGCATGATTACTTCACCATGGGGAACGTGTAGTATCATTCTTCGAGACATCTGGTCGTGTCTAAAAGCTACTTCTAATATCTTATTTTCGTTAATACAAATTAGAAAAACAGCTCTTGCGTTGCGTGGCACACTACCGAAACCATAAACAAACGTTCCACTTCGTAACTTCAATGATAGAACCTTCCTGGAAAGAGTTCCAACAGAAAGTTGCAGCCGAGGTTGGTGAAATTTTAGAAGATTTTGACGACGAAAATATCCGGATTAAGCCAAAGACTTTCGACGATTATATAAACTCTCAAGAGGCTTTCGGTTTCTTTGTGCAAAACCTTGAGAAAGGGGAAAATAATCTGAGACATTTCGAGTTTGTTATTCTTGGTATGTATTTGCACTTTATTTTTGGCTATAACATGCATCATCCTGATACATTTCTCATTTAGCGCAAAGAGATTACTCTTACTTTAACACGATTAAGAAAATCGCCAAACTATTTGATATAATTGCTGACAAAATCATTGATTTACAGGAAGTAAATCTTCGTAAGTGATGCATACCTTGTTTGGAAATGCTGATTTTTTTAATAGATCCCATTGTTATCATTGTAATTCTGCAGCTGCTGAGTCTGGCATTAAGAGTGACGACTGTAAAGCCATCAACGAAACTTTTGATCGTTTAAAGGTTTGTCTCGAGTCGGGCACGTGTATGACACTTTAGATATGTATCGCTTACTTCTTACTTTGGTAAGGCCATAAAAAAATCGAGTGTCGACTTCTCTCAAGCGAATGAAATGGAGCGTTTGCTTTATATTGAAGCCGTTGTGCGTGGAGTCGTGAATACTTTTTCGCAAGTTATTTTGCATCTACAGTTCTACGTTCCTGGTCCCGAGGGGAAAGGACGAGTGGACCTTGCAATATCTTACATTAACGATTTACTTTATATCACTGAAGCCAAACGTTTTCAGGTTGAAGAGGGTTTGTCGAAAAATTTTGTGCAGTTACAGAGTGCTTGTAAGGTAATAAGATTTTTTTCGTTCTGTTTATACCAATGTTAGGTATTAAGAGTCCTCTTTTCTTTTTCTTTTTTTTATTTTAGCACAATAAAAAGCGCAAACATAATGATATGAATATGTATATGGGATCGTGTCTACAGGCGATGCATGGTATTTTACTGTCGTGACATCAAATAATGAACTGGCCACAACATATAAAGCAATACCTTTGTCTGTGAACATGGAAGGTGGCAATAATGAAGATAATGTTCTGAAAGAACAACTGCGACACCTTTTTGCTGTAATTAAAGGTCTTGTGCAAGAGAAACTGGATAGTCTGGAAGATAATTCTGAGCAGAGAAATGCTAGAATTGAGAGACTTTTCAAACATAAAAAGCGTAGAACAGATTAGCACAGCTTCTAAGGTATTATTCAATTGATGTAGTATTTTAAGTAGCATTTGAACATGTTCATAGTTTAGTGGTAATTTGTTGCTAAGTATTTGAATAAAAAATTTGCAATGTAATAAAATTATACAGTGGTGTGCAAAAAATGGCAAATACGTGGTATATCTTATAATTCATATGTTTGTAACTTACTCAATTTTGATTTTAATTACATCATGTAAAATGGAAATAAAAGCTGGTCTTTGGTGCTATCATTTTATATGTTCCAAATCTTTGATTACTTTTCAACTCCATAGACAATTCAACTCTAACCTCTACACCTGGTGTAAAAGACTTTGAAATAATGTTAGTAATCTCAAAGTCAGTGGACGGTTTATTAGACGTTCAGCTAAAAAGTCGTTGTTTTATTAAGTAAGATAATATTCTTTTATATTTACATATTCCCGCGACGATATATGGTATAAAAATATACATAGGCAAACTCAATAAGTCGGACGCTCGATAAGTCGGATTTGGCTTAACTCGGACAAAAATTTTCGGCCCCTTTTTTGAATAGTTAAATTTTCGATAAGTCGGACAACATATATAAAATCGCGACAAGTCGTAACTCGAACAATCCTGTTGACCAGATTATAACAAATAATTCTCGATAAGTCGGACCACGTGATTTTTACGATAATCTTTACCATTTTAGTAACGTAACAAAATAATTGCGCCATTATTTAGCATCTAACAATATTTTATTATCTTATGTCACCATTTAGTTATCGTTTGTAATACATTGATACAATTGTCTTAATCGTTCAGAAAGACAATAAAAAGGTTGACATAGTCAATTGCTTTCAAAAACGCATTCCAATTTACAACCAAACTGCAATTGTGAACGTAGAAGAAACATCTAGATTTGGAAGCAAAAGGGAAGAAAATTAACCTCACTAACTAATATTCAAAAAAAAAAAAGAATTATGCAAATATAAGAGAAATAATCCAACCAAGTCGTATGGAGAGATTGGTAGGAAATTTGGCATTGGCAAATCAACTGTAGGAGACATTATTAAAGAAAAAGAGAAATGGCTTGCCATTACCGAAAGCTCAATAAATGCCAATAAAAACGTAATCGTGGGGGTTGAATGGCCGCAGGTGGAAAAAGCGTTGGCAATTTGGGTAAATCTTGCCAATGAGGCGATTTTGAGTCAAAAGGCAAGTTTATTATTTATTATTATGATAAAGTCGGATATCTCGATAAGTCGGATACCTCGTTAAGTCGGACATAGGAGTCCGCCCCGACGAGTCCGACTTATCGAGTTTGCCTATGTATTTGAAAACTACGCTCTTGGCTTACACGTCGTCTGGTTTGCTAAAGTGAAAGTGGCGTGTTTATGACCTGAGCACAGTTTAATTTTTTGTTAATTATTTTTAACATTTTGAGAAATGTGACCAACTTTGTACAGGACATAAATTACATGACAATTTGTATATCTGAAGGAGACACAAATGAGGTAAATTTATATAGAAATACAATAGAGGAAATCCATCAGGTGGTATATCCGAGGTTGGGATATTAAAAGGGTTAGGGACACAAAAGAGGTATGACTGTATTTCTGAGTATAAAGAGCTACTCGTTTATTAGAAATGTTTACAATAGAAAGAATTAGAACAATTGAACACGCTTGCTTTATATTAATATCTTTCAGTTAATCTAATTATTTTACTATATTGTTATCAGTATGCTGCGCCTGCTGTCATTTCAGCATGTGTCTTTTGTGGCACCAGACAGAGGAGTTACACCGCAGCAATAGTTTCCATAACATGTAACCCGCAATTCATTTCCAACTTTCGATGCAAGCTTTCGCCGGCCGAAATATTTTTTTGTCTCCTGTTGTGCAAACAAAGGTGTAAACTGATGGGTCCGTATTATTTCATCGACAATCATTTCACCGACAGTACATTTCACCGACAATTAACTACCAAAAAAGGATAACTTCGAAATAATGTTGGTGAAGATTTGTCGGTGAAATGATTGTCGGTGAAATGTTTGTCGACGAAATGATTGCCTCCCAAACTGATCTAATTGGAAGATCAGGAAAGAAGATTGATGGGAAAATACCAATACTGACATTGTGGATATTTTTCACTAATGTCACTTTCTGCGGAAACACGTGAGAGCCGATAGTGTTCACGATGAATCCCTTCCAAAGAGCGGGTTACTTTCGTTAATAGCTAATAATTGATAATGGCATTTAAGACAAAATAATTAGTATCGTGTTCATCAATAGAGGGCTTCCATAAGGGTCCGTTTAAGAAAAACTTGTTCGCTACAAGATTTCGAATCTTAGTCATATCCTCATAGACTTTCTGTAGTGGTTTCTTTAACTTTCTATTATTAGTTCTGGTCATCTAAGTGTTGCATTCGCACAGTTTGATTATTGATGTCTGTTGTTGGCAGGTTTTCCTGCTTAGGCGTCTTCATTAGTGTCGGATTGTTTTCTTGAGTAGAAACTATAAAACATTGATACAGTTGATTAGTAGCAACGAGTTAATTGTAGTGTGTTCACAAATTGAATTAAGGTTAGTAAGCCACAAGTCGCTTAGCGTCAATACAGGCTTAGTATTAGTATTATATTAGTAAAGTTTGATTCTTGTTTGCTCCCGCCAATCATACTAGCGTTTCCTTTTCGGTATATCATTGATTAGATGAGCGTGGGAGATTTGTGATTATTACTGTCACGACTTTGTTCTCAATGTCAAAGAAGCCTGCAATCGTGAAATTTTATAGTGGTAGAAACTGCGGCCAGCTTGAAGGAACTGTAGGGCCTCGTCACAAGCTGATAAGAGGCACACAAGTTTTGCGAGACAACATTGTAGAATTTGAAGGTAACCACATACGCTTTACAAACGACTGCTTGAAGGAACTGCAGTCCACACCAGAAATCACTGAACCCTCACAGCCATCATTATCGGAAGATGTTTTTGAAAGAATGGTATGTTGACAAAGTCAGAATAGCCAGTTACAATATATCATTTCGCAAATATCTGATGAGTATATCGCACATTGCACCGCCTCAGCATCTTGCGCCTCTTCCACAAGAATTACTCTATGAAGTCTTATCCTATCTTGCCGACGACTATTTTACGCTTCACAAATGCGTTCTTGCATCCCACGCTCTGGCATACTCTGCCATTCAATTTTTGTACCGTGATCCGTTCTCTCTTGTGTCCGACCAGCGTAGAACCAAATTGGTTTGGTTGCTTGTACAGTACTTGACAGATGAGGAACGGGCGATGGCCATGTATTGCGACATGTTAATGATTCAAGGAAGTAGACCGAGTTTGCCGTACGCAAATTTTATACAAGTTCTAAATGATACCAAAATATTTTGTGCATGCCGAGCATTTTATGCAGGCCGAACATTTTACAGAAAAAAAAAGCCTTGTGTGAATTATGTGCCAAAACAATTAGTTCAGAGATTGATGGCTATTAGTACAAAGTTGAAGGAATTATCCCTTGCAGAAGCATGTTGGACCAAAAGCCATGACATATTTGAAAATGTCGGGCCGCAATTGACATTCTTTGGGTTTGGTTCTATTGCTGCAGACCAGATGGCTTCCCATACACTAGAGAAAGTTCAAATAGCAATACGCTCGAGTTTAGAGAAACAGACGCAGCTGCAGAAGTTGAATGTCAACTTTGTCAGGAACGCTACGAGTAGCTTCTTAGCTACTATTATAAAGTTGAGACAGACTTTTGGAAAACTTGAAATTATTTCGTTTCGTTCCTGCACGTTTGAACAATCATCATTGGTGCTACTGCGAACGTTGGTAGAGCAGCTGGAAGCTGTTCAGTTTGCGAGATGCGCAGGAATTTCAGAAGATATCCTTGATTATTTAAGGCGAAATTTGTATATTCTGGGCTGGATCACGGCGAAGCATCAATCCGGCATGTATTATATAACATGTGCCTATAGTAAAAATGCGGATTACAAATTTCCCAAGATAAAGGGGTGTTGCGCCTAGAGAGATTAAAAATGCAAGGATGTATGTTGGTGTTGGTCAAATCGGATGCGCCGTTAATTTGATAATAAAAAAGAATATTCAGTTTTCGGTGCTTGAGAGGAGTCAATATTGAGCGTTAATCGATTTAACATTTCTATCCTGAAAAGAAGTCAGATTCTTAACCTAGAGAGTTTTATCGACCAAATGCTTCCGAAACTAACTATAGAAACGTACTTTCAAGAGCATACAATTCCAGAATCCACAAGGATCAATGCAATTGTATAAAGCAGTTATATAATAAATCACGTCTCACTAAATTATTAACAATTTCTCATATACCCTATTACAAGTATTTTAAAGCTGAAAAGTTGCCCTTGTGTCTTTAAAATATATAATCCGTCACGTAAACACTCTAAACTTTAAGGGACAGGACGGTGTTGAATTTGAAATGACTGTGCGCGGTTGAATATCTAATAACAATGTTTCACATTCTCAGTCGAGATTTAAAATTACGTAAATATCCTGAGTAGTGGAAGGATTTAATGTCGTTAATGATAATAGGTAATTTGTACGTACGTGTTATTCGATATGGACCAATAAGTTTTTGTATGAATAAAGGCATTCGTTTATTGCATAATAAAAGAAAAGAAATATTAAAAGTTGTTGAAGGGTGCTGCGTAATTAAGTAATATTCTACTACTTTGTTATAATGTATGATGGAAGATCCAAATTTTTTGCTGTATTAGATGAACGTAATTCTCGCTTTACGGGTTGTTTGCATTTTCAAAGATTTAATAGTTTGATTTGCGTTGCCTGAACCGGAACAGATTGATTATCTGTCAGGGAAGGCGTATTTTTATCAGAAGCAGCATTAGAGTTTGTATCAGAAGTTCTCTGACGTTTTGCCCGTTGAGTTGAATCGGAAATTTCAGTCATACGTTTCGTATAACAGCTGTTTCTTTTCAGAGACCAAAGATTGTGTAAGAGCAGAGAATGGTTCATATACTGAATTGCATTTGAGGATTTAAAATCGAAGTTATGCAACTCTATATATAATTTATCCTCGTGAACGCCAAGTTCCTCTCCTACCAAAACTTTAGATCGATCAAAAAGATTTTTTTTAGCGACGTGATGGCGTACTATTATTTCAAGTTCCGTCAACTTTATGGACTTCCTGTGACGTACTCGGATACCCGAATGGTAAATACAGTCATGTCATGTCGTATTTGGGTTGTTGTTTTCACGGTGCCTATGGCTCTAAGCCAAGTACGAGAAGATGGAACATTTGTCGCTGATTTTGAGGAAACATGGCACTTGTATGCGCTTACCTATATAGTAAACTAAAATATAGCAGAAGTTGTAAGTGTTTGATTGAATAAGACGCAAGCTAGGACAAGTAGTCTATAAGTCAGCAAAAAGTCATAAGGACGTACCGTGAGTGTATTTTCAAAAAGATTGGTGAGAGTGCCAGATACCTCTATTATGTCATCCGGAGAGAAAAATGTGATAGCATGCCAGTTTGAGTTTCCTTTGGTACGTAAACTTGTACGCGCACACGCGAATTGGTTCACCGGCGAAGTTTAAGAATACATCAATAGCTTTGAACAATATCGTGTCTGCCTTTTGTTCAACCTTAAGTACGTGGATTGCGGTAGACCAAACATGACAATATAAGGCACAAGGCGGACAAGTAATCGAAGGATACAATGCAAGTATTTTTTATTGTTGAAAACAATAGTAAAAATTGGGCAGGGCAAATGTTGGTAAACAATAAGTAAAAAGTGTTATGGTTAGTGACTATTTTCGGTCAGAGCAAAGTATAACATGATTGCTTTTAAAAAACAATTTCAAAGAAAAAAATTAATTTTATTAGTCAGCGCAGGATGATGGTACAAAGAGAATGGAAACAATTGTTTTGACAGAATAGATTTCATTTACGAGTAATTTAGTGGTGAAATGGCGTAGATTTTATTTGCTATCATATCGTATGATAGTATAACGACAACGGAAGCAATTGTTTCGAAAGACGAAATCGAAAAGTATAATGCAGGATAAATAAATAGCATTGTTTTTATTTGTCATCGTTAGGAAAAAACTGGCGGGCTAATTTGTTTGGCGCGTTTTTAATCAGGTATGGCATAGCGCACAATGCAAGTAACGGATGTGGAAAACTGCGGACGGATGTCCGATGAAAATGAGATTTGTATTAAAAAGGAATAGACGCACGCGTATGATGATTGATTATGGAAATCGTATGTTACAGTCAACCCTCTCTAAATGCAGCCTCTCTTTTCTCTAAATGCACAGCAAATGCTCAGTCCCATGATGGGACTTAAATAAGTGCACGTTCTATGTCCTGCAATTGCAAGCTTCTTTCGTAACGCTAAATGCAATTTCATGTGATCATTGATCTACAAATAATCACGTAATAAATGTTCCCGATATCTTTGCTGGTTACATAATCGTATTAAGGGTCTTCGGATTGTAAGGTAATATTTGGCTGGGGTTATTGGGGGGGGGGGGAGGTAGTCACTTCACAGTATACAAGCTCTTATTAATGCTTTATAATATTGGATTTATATTAGTATAGTTTGTTGAAATAAAGCATTTCACGCTTTTAATATCTAATTAAAAAAAGGAATATTATAATAATACTAATACCTTGGATTTAATAAATTACGAGTTCGTATCAAATAAAATGCCAAATGCACTAACGTCTTGTATCGGTATATACACAGGGAAACTCTCGACAAGTCGGTTTTGGCCTAAGTCGGTCAAACACACAAATGAGGAAGCATCGCATCGGATGGAGATGTTTTTGTATCTAGCTGTAAAAAGAGGGAATTGCTGGGTGGATAAGTAAATGATATGTATATAACAACTCTTTGACATAATAATAGTAATATACATAGTAGTAATAAGGTTTAGTGCTGGATAGAAGTGGATACGAATTATTTTCTTTATATCTATCTAATGCCAGTAGTAAGTTTTTACTCCCGCTCTTATTATCTCTTTTCTTCTACTTACCTTTATACCGTTGATGTCAGAGCTTCTGGCGTCGGATGAAGTAGAGTTAGAATTATCACTACAAATCGAGTTGTGAGGCATACATTATTAAATCGCTTGATTATTGAATGAGAATTTGGACATGATGGCATTCTGTCTCTTTTCTCTGAGTCCTCCAGTAATAGAATTGATGTTGGCGAATTTATGTGTCGAAAAACTTTTCGAAATCAAGGAAGTGACTCGTATTAACTTCTAAGTAATATAATGATAATAGATATTAAGTAATAAATTGGGTTATTTTATTACGTAATTATTTATTCCACTAAAGATGAAAAGATACCTGTTAGTCGGAAGACGTAGAATAACCGAATAATTAATAACTTACGTACAATAACAACTTTAACCGA